>CM042429.1:31401128-31696128 GCA_023631565.1 Gymnocephalus cernua
TTTTCTTTCTTTTTGATGCCTCATGATTTATAAATGTCTAACACTGGGAGAGGAGGGTACAGTATGTGCATCTGTGTACCTGTAAATGTGTGTTTGAGCTCACTTCGTCATCCAAGGGACCTCACATAGAGTCATTTATCTTTATCACTTGTGCAAAGGAAAAAGGTTAAAGTGAAAATGAAAGAGAAATGATGAAGGGTAAAGAAACAGAGGTGGCTTTGTAAGTTCCCCACATCTGCAGTCATTGAAGGCATTTCCGCCTCTTTAAACCCGGTGGATAAAGAGTTGTCTGTCCTTCCAGTAAGTAGGGAGTTTGGAGTTAGAAGGAAAACAGGCGCAGGCTTTGATTTCAGAGTGGGATGTACTGGCTTGGATTATATAAGATAAGGAGGAGGAGAGGATGACAGAGTCATGATAAAAAGGAGAGAGAGATCCAGAGAGCAAGGGAAAATGAGAGAGATGCCCCGAGATCAGCAGCGGACGGTTCGGGTTGAGAGGAGTCACACTGAGAAGACAAAATGTGGTGGAAAGATAGTTAGAGATGATACAGAGCTGTCAAACAGGGCTGTGATACACCTTGAGAATGGTGACAGAAGTGAGAAAATGGAAGAAAAGAGGGAAGAAAGAGTGGAGAGTCCAACTGACTGAGTGAAGCTAAGTTAAGGGAGGGAGAGTCAGGAAAGGGTAGCAGATGGCATACTTGTCTGTGTCCATGGTTTACAGCCCAGAGGGCAGTGTCTGAATATGCTTATATGCTATATGCTTATAATATAGCTTATTGCATGTGTTTTCATATGCTTTCATGTTTGTGCTTAGTGAGTGTTAGCTTTGGCCTCAAATGCTCAAAATCACAGAAATGAAGGAGAAGATTTTTGCCTCACAGATTCCTGTGTAGAAACACCAGATTGGCTGCGGTGACTCCACGAGGCCTACTGCTGTGACAGTCAGATGGACACGGTTCACTTTTCTCTTTCTCTAGCGCCAACCCACATCTCAGATTGCTGTATTAATTAAAGGCTGATGGCTACAGGGATCAACAGTCAGTTTCTTTGTTGGAAATGATGATCAGTGCATGATGCAGTTGCCTCACATGAGTGTTCAATCCGCAGAGAACAACAGAGAAGAAGGCCAAACATTCCGGAAACAAGGATGGGGACTGCAGTATTAAAGTTACAGTGTAATTTGAGTCATACAGAAAACTGTCGCAAAGGACACTGAAGGTTTGTTTCCCCCAGAGACACTGTTCTGAGTGATGCAGCTTTGTCCCATATTTTATTTCAGATACAATAAAATTAGTGGGCTTTTGGGCTTTGTGCCCGGAGTGTGGTGTGCAGATGTGGCAGACACAGTGCAGGCTGTTTAAGGCCTTTTGTGAAACAGAAACTTTGATTGTCGGATTTTGACATTGTGAAATGTTAATTGTTTCCATTAAAACAATGAGAGAAAATGGCCTCTGTACTGTTGCTCTTTAAAAATATGTTCAGATTGCCTGTATACAAAGACAGGCACACATAGGCTTATACACAGTGTGAATATGGCAGGGATTGGATGTCTTATGATGGCTCCTGTGTTACAAACTGAGACACTTTAATCTTTACTGCATGTTTATTAGCTGCTGCAAAGTGTGACTGTGAGCACTGCAGGTGTTCCCTCCCAGTCCCCTCCTAAGGCTTTGGAAACGAAAACCGCAGCAAAATCTCTTAATGTGTTGCCTCAGACACCTCAGTGTAGCAGAAGGTATTTCACATCATCATAATCCCCTCAGTGTTGCAATTAATCACAATTTCTTCTCTGAAACCATTGTGTAGGAAATGTGTTTGCCCTGCAGCCCTTCTCATTCTGGACATTTTCTGTTGGAAACTCAGCCAAGTTGTTACTCAGACCCCTACGATTTGAAGAATCTGGAGATTCATGAATTATTCCCTGTTTAAAATCAGGCACATAATCAATAGACAATCCTTGACAGTGATCCAAAGCCAGGTGGCCACATACATTTAAAAGAGAAGGGACTCTTTAAGACATACATTCCTGTCGATATGGCCTTTAAACAACATTAACTTTGACTCATAAATCTACTCGTGACCCTGGTTTTAAATTGAGTTCAGGTATTAGGTTTTCTCAACATAAGTTGAGAGGCTGTTTTTTTATGTCTGAAGTCCAATAATAACCCCCAGGCAATGGCAGATAAATTGAATTTACAGGGACTGCAAGAATCTCTACAGATAGTATCTTCAGGGAGTTTTCATATACCACATAAGAAGAGAGAAAGAAAGAAAGAAAGAAAGAAAGAAAGAGACCTCGAAGGATGCAGGTTTAAACAGTTTTATATGAATAATGAAGCATATTCATTATTTATTAAATTTAATTTTATGAGGTTGTACATACTTCTACATAATAAGGAGGCTACTGTTGCAGCATATAGATAACTTTGACTGTGTGCTACTTTGCTGCTACACTGTCTAGCTGTGAGCACTGCAGGTGTTTCCTCCTGCTCTCCTCCTGGGATTTTAAAATGAAAACCACAGGAAAGTTCATCTTCAACCCCCTTGATGTGTTGCCTCATGTCTCAGCACAGAAGAGAGCCGTTCACATCATCATTATTCCCCTCAGTGCTGCAATTAATCCAGATTCTTCCCAGAAACCAGCTTGTGGAAATTATGTTTTGGCCCGATCCCCTTTTCCGTGCTGTTCTGTTTTTGAAGACTTTTTAAAGCTACAGTGTAGTTCTGCTGTGAAAGAGATTCTTGAAACTTTGTAGCAAGAGGTTTATACTGTAAGGAAGGTGTGTGTGTGTGTGTGTGTGTGTGTGTGTGTGTGTGTGTGTGTGTGTGTGTGTGTGTGTGTGTGTGTGTGTGTGTGTGTGTGTGTGTGAGTGTGTGAGTGTGTGTGAAATCAGCATAACATATGAACAGATTGCCATTATATTTGGTGCCCAGATAAACCTTGATCCAAGGAGCAACTGATTACATTTTGAGGGTGCTCTGAATGTAGAATTTGAGCCAGAAGGTTGGTATTGTATTTTCAGCCAATATTGAAACTAACAGTAATAGTCACAGTGTTCCAATTATTGTCATTTCTAGTGTAAAGACAAACCGTCTTCAAATTAAAAGCGGCTGCCTACTTCTGAACAATGCAAAGCAACAAAATCAAACTAAGAACCACATTTTCAGTGTCTACATGAGTGTGAAGTTCACTGTATGTGTCTCAGTTGATGCTTTTAGTCATGATATCATCCAGCTATGAATTCATATGAACACTAGTTTCACTGTGAATAAGCAACAGGGATGAGCAAGATCTGCCTGTCCTCTGATAACACCCCCTACTAGGGTTGTGTGATGGCTGGCCGACATCACGATGGAGAGCCACCATCGTGATGCCACGCCATCTAGGATCTATGAATGTACGTTAGCAACTGAAGGCTAATTGACGAGGGTGCTATTTGGTGTGAGGTAATATTGCGCATCTGTTCATGTGCGCTGCAAGAGTTATGTTTCTGTTTAGTAAATGCGTTATTCAGTGCAAATATCCAAGAATGTAGTTTAATCTCAGTAATGCTGGTATATTAGCGTATTACTGTCACTCTCTTAGGCAAACATTCTACTGCAGCGCACGGACATCTGCACCTAGTTAGTGAAAGTAGGTCAAGTTTGTAATTTACTGCCCCTAGCAGGCAGCATAGCCATGTCATACTGTCTATTTACAGAGGGCATTTACATGTATGTCTGATTGTTTCTGTCAACTGTTAACCCATAATAGTAGAAAAAAAATATTTGTGTAAAGTAAAAAATCCCCCCCCCCCCCCACGATATCATCGTCCATCACGATGTTTTACTGTAAACATCGTCAACTGCCAACCTACTGATTCAGAACATACAGAATTATGAAAGAGAGGACAGCAAAGGGGTCATATAAATGTACAAATATGATGGCAATACAATAATGCTGCCTATTTTGTTGACTTTCTATTAACACATACATATTTGTTCTTTCCTTCTAGGCACAAAATAATCAGCCAGGATGGCGACAGTCAGTGTGATCACGTTCAGCTTTCTGCTCACCACAGGTATGTTTAGAAACATGTGTGATACTGTTTCCTCTAGTAGTGGTCTGGAAATATGGAAAGTGTGCCTTTTTCCACCAATGTCAGTGGTCAATGTTTTGGCAATCAGCTGATTACGCTACACTGTGGTATTTGCTCAGGAAACACTGTTTAATTTTATAGTTAAAGGTCAGTTTGATGGTGCTTGAAACCCTCAGTTTGTCTAATAGACAATATGTGAAGTTATCCTGAAGAATATTTTCAATTCAATTTTCAATTCAATTTTCAATTCAATTTTCAATTCAATTTTCAATTCAATTTTCAATTCAATTTTCAATTCAATTTTCAATTCAATTTTCAATTCAATTTTCTTTATAGTATCAAATCATAACAAGAGTTATCTCAAGACACTTTACAGATAGAGTAGGTCTAGACCACACTATAATTTACAAAGACCCAACAATTCCAGTAATTCCCCACAAGAGCAAGCATTTAGTGTGACAGTGGCGAGGAAAAATTTTCTTTTAGGGAAAAACCTTGGGTGGTTAGGAAAAACTTCCTTTTAGGGAAAAACCTCGGGACAGACCCAGGCTCTTGGTAGGCGGTGTCTGACGGTGCCCTAATCCAAGGAAAACTGCTGGATGAAAAAACATAAGGACTCCAGGGAATAAGCTCCCCAGAGCTAGGTTAATAACAAGCAATTCTGGGACATGGATGCACACAGGTGGAAAGAGAGAGGAGCTCAGTGTGTCAAAGGAAATCCCCCGGCAGTCTAAATCTATAACAGCATAATTAAGAGCTGGTGCAAGGCAAACATGAGCCAGTTCTATAAGATGAATCTGACGACTATGAAGAGAAGCAGAGAAGAGAAGGGGTGCCCTGTCTGTAGCAATAGACCCCCCCCTCCCCCCACCCCGCCAGTCTAGGCAAACCTGCAACTCCTCACTCCTTAACTATAAGCTTTATCAAAGAGTGAAAGAAATAATAAACACCAATTTATTTGAATAGAGAAGAAAAGGACTGTATTACACTGTATTTCGGTTGAACCGATGATGAAGTCATCGATGAGTCATAATATTACTGTTATCACTTCTGATTTATATTTTCTTTCATCATTGCTTACAGCTCTTTCTGCCCCTGTGAAAGGTAAGAGTTAGTGTACCTTTGCGTATAATTCTGAGTGCATCACTCATCAATTATAAATTATGAACTTTCTTGCCCTCTCTTGTGTGTTTGTAAACACTTCCTCCGTCCTTTGTCCATCATATGATCCAGTCGAGGAGGACTCCATGACCTTGTTCCACGGGGAGGATTTCCACATCATGCTGCCCTCACTCGCATTTGAGGTCACGTTTCGGAACAGGTCTTCTCCACGGTCGAATGACGTGGTCTTGATGCGGGGCGGTAAAGTGGTCAGCAGTCGGGCCAAACTCAACCACCACCTCAGCCACCTTATTATAGACTCTGTGGATGAGGGAGACGAGGGCGTGTACACTTTGAATAATCCTGAGAAGTCAGAGGACATCAGACGCATTACGCTTATAGTCCGAGGTACTGGGTGACATTAGTATATGATACATTAGAAATGGTAATGAAGAATAGCCTCAACTGACATGTTACACTCTCTCAGGCAGAACTGGAATTTCAACTCTTAATTTATATAATCAGATGGAAATTGTAAATCATATTAGTATAAGTTCCTTTTGGATGACCTTATCTGTGATACTAAATAGATCAGGTCATAATAAGCTAGGGTTTATACATTAATACAACTAGAAATTGCACTTTCAATACAATACAGACCAGCACTCTTTGTCCAAGCATTTTTCTAATTGAAGAGGAGGGGAGTGGGTCACTTTATAAATAACTTTAAAAAAAACTTTATAAAGTACAATCTAAAACTTCTTTAACCATGACAGTCAATGATGACTTAGGTCGCAATGAACGATCCATTATTTTCTCCATTATTTTCTGCATTATTTTCTCCATTATTCAAGTAAGTGTTGAGTCTATAAAATGTCAGAAAATAGTGAAAAATCTCAAATTTTGCAGAGACCCTCTTAAAAACCCTAACCCTTGAAAAATGACTTGACATCAGTGGTGGAATGTAACTAAGTACATTTACTCAAGTACTAAAATTGAAGATACTTTTAATTTACTTACTTTTATTATACTTATTATTTTATGCCACTTTATACTCCCACTCCACTACATTCTTAGAGGAAAATATGGCACTTTTGACATCACTACATTTGACAGCTAAAGTTAATTGTTAATTTGTAAGTTTTACTTACAAAACATATGGCAATCTTATATCTTTCTAAAAATATGATGCGTTGTTATCGATTAAATTACCCAACAGTATATCAAATTGTTAAGATGCTACTTAAACATTAATGCATACAGTTATTAATCCAATAATATGATATTTATAACACTCAGAGGGGCCAGTTTTCTGTGTTGAATCCTGTAATTTCTCCTTTTTGTCCTCAGAGAGTTACAAGTTGCAGCAGTGTTGACTCTGGACTCTGCTTCTAATGAGATTACACACACACACACACACACACACACACACACACACACACACACACACACACACACACACACACACACACACTTGAGAAGAGGGAGTGGGCTCAAACTCAGCATGGATAAAGGCAACTGTAGTGTAGCAATATGTGGAAGATATGCCATATGGAGGGAATAATGTGTTGTGAGTTGATGAAGAGGTGTGTGTGTGTTCTCAGAGTGTGAGAGTATGCCGGAGCTGCCAGGCAGTAATTATGCAGCTCTTTAACCACCAACCCACTCCTCTCTCCATCCCTCCCTGCTGGTTTCCTGTCTTTATCTTGTCTTAGCTGCCTTTGCCTCTATTCGGTTTGTATCCCTACCCTTTCATTTCAGCTGCCCTGATATTTTTGGATCAGTGCTGTTTTCTCTGCAATCTGTCCACCTTTTTTGCCACATCTGTCAAGCCATTCCCTCGTCTTCTCTCTTCCTTGCTCCTTCACCCCTATCTGTCCTTTCTCTCACTTCAACTCTATTTCTATCATTTCTTTCCTTCACTTGAAGCAAATACACTTTCTCTCTCCTTTCACTCCTTTCTAATAAAAGTCAGGCAGTTTCCTGTCCTCTGTAAATAATCTTGTTGCGTGCTTTTACTCAAGAACAAACTGTTTACCACCCTTCTTTTACCTTCTAGATTGCTCCAACGAGCAGATCATTAAATATGGAGACAACTACCATATTCCGCTGTTAGGGGTGACTCCTCCCATCACTCTGGAGTACAGGCCCAGTGCTGTGGAGGCCAACCAGACATCTAGGTAAAGTCAGCAAAATTACACTGATATTTTAACCCAACAGAGTCTGCAATTCATTTTTCATAACACGATATGCATGCACTGCAACAAGGTGCCTCAGACTTTCTGAGAAAGGTTTGTTCTCTGTGACTTTCTTCTTCTGCAGACCTGCTCTGGTGCTGCTGACCAGTACAGGGATGTCCAGGGATGGCTACCAGGGTCGAATCAGCGCCAACGAGCGCCAAGTCACCCTCAGTGCTGTCTCGGGTGCAGATGAAGGTAGCTACACTGTCAGGAATGCCGAAGGTGATATCCAAAGGAAAGTGTGTCTCAACGTCAAAGGTAAGAGCACAAATGTAGACAGATCTCTTATATTTTCTTCTCCCATGCTTGACCTGTTTTAAGAGGCTGGCACCTTCCATCAGGATGTTGTTGTTTCCTTTCTAGTTATTACGCTGTTCTCATCTGCCATAATGGCTTTTTAAAGACCCAAATGCTAATGGGCTCTAGCAGGCTAATGCATTTTAGATGATCAATGGGCCTGTAAACAGAGCTGTGATGTATTTATTGTAACTCCTCCTTTCTCCTCTGTGTCGCAGAGCACCAAAACTTTGTGACCTTGCCGTACGGTAAGAGACTGAAGATCAACCTGATACTCAACAGCTCCTTGGTCCACCTCTACTACAGCCCGGACAATGACCCCACACCCCGTCTGCTGCTGGACAAAGGAGAATTCACGAGTGTAACTGAAGTCTCTTATTTCTTTTTAGTCCCACCGCTGTTGTGATTATTTGTTTTCTGTATTTTGCCCCAGAGATAGAAAGAAATGTATGTGAAAATGTTATTAAAATGGCTTTAACTTTTAAATCACTAAATGACAACAAAGGTGGATATTTCTGTTGTATAATAAAATTTACAATGCTTTACATGCTTTTGTAAATGGACTTATAATGCGGCCAGTTAATAATATTCAGCTACAAAACTTATAACAGGGTTTCCTGCAATGTTTTATAGCTGTGGGCCACGTCGTCTGTAACACCGACCACCAAGACTGAATCATGAAATAATTTTGCAGCTTTCTTAAGTGCTAATGCTGAAGGCCACGCCTGTTCAATCTTAGACAAATGCTGCTAATAGACATATAATTTTTTTCAGTGTGTGTTGTTAAATTAACTTCACAGTGTCAGTTCAAGTCTTTTGTAAAGGGCTATAGTTGGCGTTATGTTATTTCCTCTGTAATATCTCTGTTATATGTATCCTTGCTGTTTGGTCTTTTTTTAAGTTAAGTGTATAATGTCTGTCTTTTCTAGGCCCGAACGGAGCTTGGTCTTGAGGACCGTCTCTCTATAGAGGGTTCATGGGTTTTTCTGGATCAGGTCAAGGGTTCAGATGTAGGCGAGTTCAAAATTACTGACATCCTGGGGTTCACTGTGTCCAGCATCCATCTGGCAATACAACGTAAGAATGGGAATGGGGCTGAAAAGGAATGGTTGAAAAACAGGCTTAAATGCTGTAAAATGATGATGTTAATATTGTTGTTGTAGCTGTTAAAGGATGGTATCAAAACCAAAATAATTTTATTGTGGCTTACAAAAAGAAAGAATAATTAATTTTCTTTTGTCTACTGTATTCATGCACTGGAATTTCAACACGTCAATGAAAGGTCAGTTCAATTATTTACTTTCCCACTTCTGTCTCTCCTCTTTCCCACGTCTCCATGAAGCCTACAAGCTGGAGTCACTGTATGTGGCCATCATTGCCCTGTTGGGCCTGCTGGTTTTCCTTCTGCTGGTTTGTCTGCTCTCCTGCCTGATCAAAGTGAAGAAGAGGGCCAAGAGGGCTGCTGCCCTGGAGAAGATTGGCCAGAAATCTGACGATGAGGGAGAGGCCTTCAGACAGGTTAGTGGACAAATATACAACTCGCAATGTGATGATGATGTGTATCCTAAAATAGTGAATAATATTGTTTGTCTGTGTGCATCTTCACAGGTGGTCAAGAACATCACCAAACTCAGTGAGGAATCCAAGCATTCCCAAGCCGACAATACAGAGAAATCGCAGAGTACTGAAGTGGACATTAAAGTAAGGATACATCATATTTATGTCTTAAAACTGAGTCTTTAAGAAGTTTTAATAATGTCTCCATTGTTATATTGTTTTCTGCGTTCAGACTGCTGCAGCTTATTCAGAACGCTGCTGCTAGAGTCCTCACTAAGATCAACAAAGTGGATCGCATCAGTCCAGGTCTCAGATCTTTGCAGTGGCTTCCTGTATGACAAAGAGTTGATGTGATAATATTGGTTATGTTGGTTTATAAAGCACTGAATGGTTTAGGTGCGAAAATACATTTTTGATCTGCTGCTATGTTATGAACCGACCAGACCTCTCAGGTCTCCTGGGACTGCTTCCTATACCCAGAGTCAAAACTATAATGGAGAAGTAGCATTCAGTTTTATGCACCACATATCTGGAACAAACAACCAGAAAACCTGAGAGGTGCCCCAAATCTCAGTTCTTTTAAATCAGAGCTTTCTGTTTGCCACTCCCTCTTATTAAATTTTAATTTGGGACTATTCATTTGTATCTTGCACTGCACTGTAGCTGAGCTGTGATGTTTATTCTCCTGTTTTATTACATTTTAGCTTACCTTCCAAATTATTTTACTCTTTTGAAATCCTATTTATATCTTCCCTTTGTATGTTTATATTTATATATTCCCAATTGTGTCTTTATCTTGTCTTAACATCTTTTTATGTCTTCTGTAAAGCACTTTGAATTGCTCTTTTGTTGAAAGGCTCAATACAAATAAACTTGCCTTACCTTTTTGTCTGTTTTAACTCAGGGTCTGGAGGTTTCCTCTAAAGAGGTTGGGGTTGGTAACCTGGACACCAGTGACTCCGGCGTTGGCTTTAACACCGCCCTCCCACTTGACACTGACACTGATGCCCCTGATCAAAACCTCGACTCTGTGGCTGTAAGCATCTCTGTTGCCTCTGAAACCAAACCAAGTCCACCGTCTACTGCTGCTGCTGAGTCCAAGCCAAGCGCTCCACCAGCTATGGAAATAAATTCCATTCCAGTAGCTGAAACTAAAGCCTCCCCAGCACCGGAGACCAAGAAAACCCCTGATCAGCCAGTGGAAGCAAAGTTGGACGTGCCCGAACCAGCAGATGTTAAACTCAGCCCAGCCTTGAGCCCTGAGCCCAAGGCTGGTCTGAGTCCAGATCCAAAGCCTGCACCAAGCCCAAGCCCAGAGCCTAAATCACCTGCTTCTAAAGCCACCACTCCAACACCTGAAAGTAAAAGTGCCCTGATTCCCACACCTGACCCCCCGAAATCAACCACACCAGAACCTATTACTAACGGTACACCTGAGCAAGGCCCGGATTCCAAACCAAGCCCAGATCACCCTGATATTATCGGAGCTCCAAAAGCAGCTCCCCCAAAAACCCCTGAAGTGGAGCTGAAATCAAGTGGTGCCGCAATGGAGGCCAGCAAAGACGGGGCCGTGGCTGAGGATTCAACCACCACCACCACCACCTGAGAACTGCCCCTGCAAAAATTCAAGGGAAGCCCCACAGATCTTCTGCATCTACCACCACTGTAGACAATCGACGACACCTTATGAATAATGAAGAACCACTCAAACTGGGGCGAGGACTTTCAATTTAACATGTCTAATGCCTGAACATAGTATTACTTTGATAACGGTATCTCACTCACACACTAACGCATAACCTTTGAGACTTTCTGATTAAGATAATCTTCACATAACAAGTTGGCTTGTTGATTAATTAAGCATTTCAGTTGTATACACACTGCAGTTTTTTTGGTAACTTCACAGTAAAACTGTCAGACTGCAAATCAATTCCTTTGCAGAGTTTACGCAACTCCACATAAGGTCTTTTCTAACATAATGAGGCAGCCAGAAAGGTTTACAACATTTCACTGAGGTAGGCAAAAAGGTTTACAACATTTCAATAAAACAAGAATATTCTAGAAGTCCTTATTTGGCCTTAACTAGCCATCGTCTCCCTTTTAAAATGCGTGTTCCTCTATCAGCATGTGGATAAAACAGACAAAATGCATGCAATATACAGCCAACGTCATCTGAAACCTACAAAAATGTTTGATGACATTCTTTTGATTGGACATCCTCAAGCCAGAAATGAAAGCCCTTTTGATCACACACTGCACATACGGTAGCTGAAATATGGATGTTATACGCTCGTGCTAGTCCTCTGGCTTCAGAAACATCTGCAATACATGATCACATATATATAAAAGATTAGTTTTGCCTAACTTCAACCACAAACAACATACTAATAATACTAACCCTACTATTTATAGTCTCTAAAATTGAGATTCAGACTCCCAGTGGATATCTCAGATGATTAAAATGTGTTTTGCAGACTGATCCCTTAAGTCCGGATCAACCATTTTACTGCTTTTGATCTGAATTTCCCTGTGGCTCTATAAAAATCCCATTATTCATACAGTTTAATAGTAGCAACTCTAGGCACTTAATGGGACCACTGTGTCCCCGCTGTACATTGGGCTTTCCGGAGGTGAAATACTGAATGAAAGTGTCTGGTAAGTTCAATTAGTTAGAACATTCTTGCTTGTTTCTTTCTTTCATTATCCTTCCATCCTTCCTTGTCTACTTTCAGGCTTTTCTTTTGTCTCCCCCTTCTTTCTTTCAATCTTTCTCTTTTTTCCTTTGCTGGGCAGCCTTTTTACTACAGTACACAACTTTTGGCAGAGATTAGAATTAATGACTCAGTTTTTTTTTAATTCAAACTTGATATTTCCTCCTAAAGTATTTTGTTGTTGTTGATAGTGACAGAGTAGTTCCTGTGTCTTCGGCCCTCCGAAATTTGGCAAAAGCTCAACCATTAATGCCTAGCATCTTTAATGGCTCCAAAATACTGCAATTAAGTCTTTATCAATGCCACGGTCATCTATGTGGCTGTTCAGTCAACACAAATTAATGTTAGTTAGAAACTCTTGTATGGTACAAAGGAGGTGTGCAGATACATTTTAGTGTTACAAAATGCATGTCCCTACCTCATGTTTTAACTGACCACTGGGAAACCAATGACAGTCCAGTTTCGGTGCATTGAAATTTACAAAAAGCAGTTTTGAGAGAAGCACAAATGACAGCCATGACAATGCAATCAAATGATCAGTGAATGGCAGGAACATTGTAAGAGGTTGATCCATCCACGACCAACTGGCCTTTTTTGGTAGCTTTCCTGACTAATAGATTTTCTTACAAGTAAATTGATATCAGGCGAAACCTCAGCATTTAAAAAAAGCCATATGATATGAAGATAGGGTTAGATGTCAGATTTGATACTAAGATCAATAAATATAATATAAAACAAACAAAAAAATTAGGAGCCTTGATGTTTAATGGTCGGCTGTATTACGCATGGCCACAGACATTCTAATGTAAAACACTGGATATGCCTCATTTCTAGCCTGGATCTGTGAAGGAACCACAAACCCATTTTGGCAATGTTAACAATTGTTTTCATACACACACATACACATAAACACACAGACACACAAACCAGACAAATATTCCAGCCTTGTAAATATTGCATGTGTACGCCAGTTTAACCCTCTTTAGGCGGATTGTTTCTAGTGTATAGAATGGTTGTTGTATTATACTTAATAATAAAGAAGAAAACTAATTTAAATTTATCACCGACCTTAAATACAGAATATAAAATATATACACATACAGTACTATATATACTAATATTCACTAACGTCTTGAAGTAATTTAAGAACCAAATATTGTACAAATCCATCAAGACTAGACTTTTTAGATCAATTAACTGCTGTTATTGCCATTACAACCTGACAATACTCACAGCTTCTCTCACAGTATTTACATGTTGTATTAAAATGTTTAAACTACATCACTTAAAGCATTGACTGCAGCATGCCCACAACATGAAAAACAGGCTTTTATTGTCGTAAAGGAGTGATGTTTTAATGTTGCCATCATTGTGTGTTTGGGGTTTAAGTGTATATGCCTGTGACGCACATATGTGCGAGTGTGAATGATTTATGACTGCATAGTGCTGAATGCATAGGCAGTTTGTACAGGATGACACAACTCTACTTTATGTGTGCTTCTCCATCTGTTGTGAGTAAGGTATTCATGTGCCTGCTTAAAACGTCTTGCAACGTGAAGAAAACAAGTGCTGTGAGTGTGAATGTGTTTAAAGCCACAACATATTGTAAAAGATATTGTAACTTTAAGATATTTGAGTGACTGTTGTCTTTGTTTAGTGCCTAAAATGTATACTGGATAGCTGGCTTGTATTCTGTCATTTGCAGACACTCCCTAATGGCACCTTTTTCTTAATAGGTAGGGTATTCACGACAGCTTGCTCACCTGACTGAATGACGTGGTGCCACTGACCGGCCTATCATAGGCTAATGTGTAGGAGATCTGTGACATATTGTATCAAAATGATGAATGAATTATGAAAGTGATGATGAAAGTCTGACCTTCAGGTTTTCCACTTGATTCTGAGTAGCATAATAAGTGCTGAGCCCCAACTGTATATTGTCAGTGATTGTAATACCAAGCCACTCCAGCCAGGGTGAGTAGGGATGTGAGAGAGACAGATATGTGTAGTGGGCAGGACAAGCCTGTGGTTTACATGTTACCAGCATCTCAGAGAAGGCTCAGTCGAGTGGGATTGGCGTTATTACATCAAACTGGTGCCAGAGGGACTCTGGTATCATACCCACCTCTGATAACCCACTAATAGAAACCACTACTTTTAATACCACTGGCACTTCTTGCACTATGTGAGTTGTCTCTGCCCTGATCTTCTCTGTTTACTTCTGCTGTTCTGGCCTGGGTGTGGTGTGACATCCCACATGTTTTCTCTGTACTCCCTTTTTGCACAACACTTCACACAGATGTTTTGTATAGAAAATATGTTTTTCTTTATTTCATGTCTAAAGGAATACTAAGAATAAACAAGCGATTATGACATTTGGGGTCCTGTTGTCTTTGTTTTCCTTTTCTTTGAGCAGCAATCTTGCAGAAGGACAGTTCTGTCTCAGAGCTGTCTCTTTCATCTCAGTGAGTTGTCTCACTCAATGTCAGCCATCATTTTTTCTAAGTGTCACGCGCCACTTTCTCACCCCTCAGGCTTGACGTGCCACTAATCCCAGCTTCCATACCCTCGCCAGGACACATCATAGCTAAGCCGGCACAGAGATATTTATAAACAGGCCAAAGGTAACATAATAATGCTTTCAACACCTGTTATGGATCCTGAAGCTTCAGGCTGGCAGTAGATTACAACCTTTGTTTTCCTAAACTCTTTTACAAATACATCAGTTCAATAATCATTTGAAGAATGGCCAATTAGCTCAGTTTGTAGATTTCTTGATGCAGAAGGTCCAGGGATCAAATCAGACCTGTGTTGGTTTTCCTGCATATCTTCCCCCCTCTCTCTCCCCTTTCATATCTCAGCTTTCCTATCAAATAAAGGCAGAAACGCCCCCCAAAAAAGAAAGAAGATTAATTTGAAGCATCATATTTCACCACATTTATTTTTCTCAAACTCTAAAGTTATCACAGTAAAAACTGAAAAATACACTAGGCCTAACATATGTATTTTCTTTAAAATCATTTGAAATCATTTAATGTAGAGTTCCTCTATTTGCAACATTGTTTTCAGCAAGTTGTAAGTGCATTATATAATCAGGGCTGTAACTAACAATTTTTTTCTTTATCGATAAATCTTTCAATTATTTTCTCAAATAATAATTTTATCTATAAAATGTCAAGATCCAATTGCCCAAATCCAAGGTGATATCTTCAAATGGCTTGTTTTGTCCAACACAACGGCTCCAAGCCCAAAACTATTTTCACAGAAGAGAAAAGAAAGCAAATGTTTGGCATTTTTGCTTGAAAAAATAATCCTAACCGTTAATTGATAATAAAAAATAATTGCCAATTACAGTACTTATACTAATATAAAATTAACAATTTGTGTTGGAAATCTCTGCAGCCCCTCATTATAGGGAAGGGTTAAAGATCTTAATGGCTGCCGTGTTCTTCCCATCATCTGTGTCACATGGATTATAGAAGGGGAACAAAGGAACATCAAATGTTTCCATAGTAAAGGTGTAGATTGGGGCCATGGTAACAGCATTATAGAAAGACACCTCCTCCTTTTCACAGTCTAAGAACACGCCGATGCGGACAAGACAGACAGATACGTTGACCTTGGTGGGCTTTGGGTCGGTGCAGGCTTGGACAGATCCGTCCTTCAGGGATAGGGTCCAGAGGCCACTGGAAGGGCCAGAGGCATCCATTTCCCCTCTAGGGACATCTTCTCGTGCCACGCCCAACCTCCACGCTGTCTTACGTCCCACCTCAACCTCCCAGTAGTGTCGGCCTGTGGTGAAGCTCTGATGGCCCAACACACAGTAATAATAGTGGAACCGTTGTGGGTTGAACTGGAAATCCTTTGTGTCCTTATCCTCCTCAAACCACACTGAGGTGCAAGACTGGGACAGGGACAGATTTGGGTGAGCTGTCTCGGGGTCAAAGGTCATTGATGTAATATCTGCAGGAAAATAGAGATTAAGTAAGGTAAGTTTTGTTGTTGTTTTGCATGTGATATATCAAATGACATGTGTGAACATACTTGGGTAAAGGCAGCTTTTCATGTGCTTCCATATCCTGTACTGTATGGGCCCCACAAACTGGCCAGAGCGTACCTCAGTGTCCACCTCCGCTGGAACAACAAACCTGACCTGAGATCTGCTTGGACAAAATGGGAAGAGGGGAGGACTGAATGGTGAATGGTAGAATATCGACCTGCTAGACACACCACGGTGAGGTTTATGGAGATGGATTGATGTACAGAAATGAGAGGAAATGTTAAGCATGCATACACACAAGATTAATGAGATGTGGAAAACTGTTAGGTTGAGAAAACCTGCCTTTTTATGAGATCTTGAATTTCCTGCAATGAGAGAAACATTTTAGGAAAGTTGGCTGAAATAATAGTGCACAGCCATTTAAAACAAAAACTTTGAATTATCTCAAACAGTTGTCTTTGTTTGGACTCCAAATGCAAGCTGTGACATCAGCAGGACGGCTTTACGCTGCCCAATCCTATTCGCTGACTAATGTGTCAACTTCCTTTTGTCCTTTTACTTTTAAATGAGAAATTGATTTAGACTTTCAAAACCAGAAAAGTCAGCTGTTTAGCCAATAAATGTCTATAATAATTGATCAAATGAGTGCCGATGAAGAGGCGCAGAACACCTAACAGGGTGACACTGCAGGATTTGGTCCCTTTGATGTAAACCTGCACAGTCACGTTGTTTCCCAGCAGCTCTAAGCTCAAAGGAGTCCAAACAGGAGGAGCAATTAAAGAGTTTTTTTTTTATTATGAGAAAGGTAAGTAAAGTTTTGTCCCAGGCTAAGGGGAATGCATACAGTGACCCTGGATAAACCCACGTGTGGCCCTGCTGTTG
Source organism: Gymnocephalus cernua (assembly GCA_023631565.1). Lineage (NCBI taxonomy): Eukaryota > Metazoa > Chordata > Actinopteri > Perciformes > Percidae > Gymnocephalus > Gymnocephalus cernua. The sequence goes on from CM042429.1 coordinate 31,417,998, forward strand.
CGCAAAGAAGCTTCCAGAATGTTTTATGGAGGGAGTCCAAACTATTCTCCACCTCCCCCTTTGTACCCACTTATACATTAGCTGGCCCTCGGTCTAAATTTACATCATCGCCATCCCAGCTTTGTATAGTTACAGTATATTTAGGCCAATAACAAGACAAACTTCTGTGATAGTTTGCCTTAATCTCAGTATGTTAATTTCTTCTTCTTTAGTGAAAACGCCTCCTCACTTTCAGCAGTTTAGGACTGTCCTCCTCAGTCAGTTTGCTGTTGAGTACTGTGATTGCTCTCTCCAGGTCTCGCCCTTGCGCTGCGATTTTCTTCTCTCTTTCCTTCAGCTGCTTTAGTTGTTTCTGTCTCTCCATCCTCAGTCGCTCCAGCTCCTTACACTCTTCCTCATCCAGGAAACGATGAATGTTCTGAAACTCAGCTCTGATGTCTCGTTCCAGGGCATCAAAACTGTCCTGAAAGACGAGAAGGGGAAAGATTGATAATTATCAATTCAGCCTACGTGTGACTACAAATTTTGTGTGGATATGACAATACAAATAATCATTTTCGAAACTGGCTTATGAATATATAGCCTGATTTAGTTTGTGTTAAACTATAATCACTGTGTATGAAAAGAGTGTATTTTTGAAAAAGAAAGATTAATAATGCAGAAACAGTACCTCTACGTGCACTGAATCTATGTATGTCTCTCTCTCTGCGTCTCTGCACTCATCTACCTCATGCTTAATTCTTTTAATAGCCTGGACAAGCTTTCCCTGTAACACACACACACGCACGCACGCACACACACACACACACACACACACACACTCATGCACACACGCACACACAGACACACACAGGAGACAGAATTGGTGAAAAAATACACAGAACAGAAAAGTAACTGATTTAATATTCTGAGTTTCTTCGCCTATGAAAAATGAGCTTTCAAAATACAGTCACATTATGAGAGACAATGTATCTTGTGTCAGCTGTTCTAAAGGTGAAAACCATAAAACATGGAGCTTACCTTGTGATCACAGAGAAGACTTTTATTGCAGTTGTTGTTGGTGTCTTTGGTGTGATTTTGGTACATTCCAGTTTCTGCAAATTGGACAAACAGATATCAAGAAGACTCTTGAACAAAGTCCAAAGAAAAAGTGACAGACAATGTAAGAGGGAGGGACAATTGGAGGACATGAAAATACAGAGAGAGAGAGAGAGAGAGAGGGGGGGGGGGGGGGGGAGAGAAAGAGGCAGAGGGAAAAACACATGCCAGCACGATGACAACAACAGTCAGAGTACGGTCATACTAATAGAGCAACAAGGACATACATTCAAGCAGAAAATTAACAGGAGAAAACGTATTGACATGCACAGATCAGTGTCCACAGCCTGACTTGAGAATATATGGATCCATTGAGAGTAAAGGAGAGAAAGGAGGGGTGGAGGGGAGGCAGATGACTACAGCTGCAAGGAGGGTTGGCTGGCTTGGCTGGCAACAGGGATTTATGGAGGCAGACGCAGAAGAGTCTATTTCTGTCTGCCAGTGTCTTTGGAATCAAAGAAGAATTTGTCGGTGTTGAGAGGCAGATATTGTGTTTCATATCAGCAGTTGCTTTGTCTGGAAGGAAGACATATGTATGTTTATTTTTGCAAGGTTGTTCTCTTTAATGTCTAGGGGTGTGAGAGGATCCACTGCAGCAACTATGAGCTATTGCATAGCCTGCTTTGGTAGTTGCATTAAAGGATGCTGGGGTTTCATATTGTCTGAGAGGGGGGACTGTTTCTAAACAGTCAGCATTTTTGCGCTCTTCCCATTTAGGAGTATATCTGGAGTACAAGCCTCTCCTCTTTCTATATGTGCCTTGGGTTTGTCCACTTATCTCACCTCTTTCTTTGTCTCTGCCTGTCTACCCCCATCACCCTCGACACACAGGGGGTCTGGCCATGAGTATGTGCACTGAGGCGGCATTACTCGTCTCTGCAAATGTTCCTCATCTATAATTCATGGTCAACCTGCAAGTGACTGTGCTGAGCTGCAAACTCGGTGCACTACAGTATGCGTCAGGTGGAGGGAAAACTGCCAGGATGATTTAATAAAATACAAAGGCCCACTGCAAGAATTCATGGAAGCATGCACAGCAAGACTAAGAATCAAAGCAGTTGTAAATAAGTGTTGGCTGTTACATTTTAACTTAATGAATTGTCTTTTAGTTTTTGTATAATTTTATCTTTAATTCAAAAACAAATTATAGGATTTTAGGAAAATGTGTGGAAAATATATAGAAAAACAAATATGATTGTCAGTCATACAAACTGTATATGTAAGTATTAAATTAAACCAAAAATAAATAAATAAATCACAAGATCAGAAAAGGCGAAATCTTTATTTTGTTGTTATTTAATTCTTATATCTGTATTCATATATTTATATTTGAAAAAAAAGGTCCAGTTTTGATTAGGGTAGTGTAGTCTTTAGTTCAGCCCCACAAGCTCTGAGACTCAACTCCCATCCCAGCCCTGCAAGTCCAGACGGGAGAGATGCCACTAGATATTAAAAGGAAGCAGTAAATGGCCAACTACTGGGCTAACCTAACAGGACATGAAGAACAACATCTCGCTAAAGTGGTATTGCAGGAGTGCTGGAAACAAAGCAGAGGACAAAGACCAAGCTTTGGCTGGGCTGGCAAAATATATGCAGAGTACTTTAAGGTTATTAATATCAAGCTGCAACAGTAGTTATTCACACACTTCACAAGGGTGGTGATCAAGAAAATATTAATAACTATAGACCCATTTCAATTATTAATAGTGTTGTAAAAGTCTTTGAGAAAATAATCTTTTTCCAATTATCGCACTATTTATCTGACAATAACCTATTATCTCAATGTCAATCTGGATTCAGAAAACATTTTTCTACTACTACAGCACTTCTAAAATTTACCAATGATGTGTTTTCGAGTTTTGACAATCGTATGTGTACAGGTGCACTATTTTTAGATCTTACTAAAGCTTTTGACTTAGTTGATCACTATTTACTTTTAGACAAACTTTACTCTGTTGGTCTGTCTACCTCTTCTTTGATTTGGTTCAATTCTTATTTACACAATCGTCGTCAGTGTGTGTCCTTTGGAGGCAGCATCTCTAATTTTACTTCCATTGAAAGAGGAATTCCTCAAGGTTCCTCTCTCGGGCCTTTACTATTCTCAATATTTATCAATGATCTTCCGCGTAGCTGCACTGAATGCAATATCCAACTTTATGCTGATGACACAGTCATCTATTGCTCTAAAACCTAATATTTATGACATCAGCATCTCATTACAAAATGATTTTGATTCCGTTCAGCGATGGCTATTGTCCAACAAGCTTCTACTTAATAAATCTAAATCATATTCGATGCTTTTTCAAAAAAAGCTGAATCTCTCATTTGAAAATGCACTACAAATTACATTTCTTGATCAAACTTCCATAAAACCTACTAGGCAGGTCAAGTATCTTGGCCTTTGGTTGGACTCTGATCTTTCTTTTAGCACTCATGTACACAATATCACAAATAAGCTCAACTGTTCACTTAGAATATTATACCAATCAATTAACTGTTTTAATTTTCCTGTCAGAAAAAGAATTGTTTCTCAACTTTTATTGCCAATTTTAGATTATGCCGATATCGTATATCAAAATACTACAGCCTCCTGCCTTCAGTCTCTTAACACTGCCTACAATAGCCTGTGTAGATTTATTCTCCGCTGCCCCTACAGAACACACCACTGTGAAATGTACCTTCAACTGTCCTGGCTGACCCTACCAGATAGAAGGCGTTTTCATTGGTTACAATTTATTTTTAAGTGTATTTATATGGATTATCCTTCTTATTTAAAACAATATCTAATCTTATTTAGCTCATCTTACAGCTTGCGACACAATAACCAAATTTATTTTTTCATTCCTCAAATCAATAAAGAAATAGGAAGATATGCATTTCAACATAAAGAACCTTACAAGTGGAATAATCTTCCAATCTCAATTCGATCTTTGACTTTTTTTCCAATGTTTAAAAATGCCCTCGCTCAACATTTTCAGAATACATGCAATTGTTTTTAGTTTTGGGGATTATTGGTGGCTACTACGCTACTACTATCCTATTTTTACTACTTTACTATTGTTCTCCAGTGATTACCTCTGTTAGAGTTGATACCCTTAAACGGGACTAAATGAAATCTATCTTTAGCATCGGACATTTATCCCTGACATTTATATTTATGTATGCATACGTGTTTGCTGATGTCTAGATGTGTTTCGGTACATATATATTTCATATTTCATGTGTTTACTTTGTTGAGGGATGAGTGAGCAATCTTTGGAGAGTCTTGTATGAGTGAATGTCTTGTTATATCTTAATTTTTTTTATTTATTTTTTATTTTTTTTTATTTTATTATTATTATTATTATTTTTTCTTGACCACCGCTGTAAGGTCAATGTTAATTTCTGTGTCCGGATTTGAGGATCCCCTCGAAAACGAGATGGTTCATCTCAAGGGGTTATTCCTCTGCAATAAATAAATGTCAAAAATTCCAGAGGCTGAGCCATGCACACAAACAACACCACTGACCGACGTGTTTGTTGGAGCTCAAAAAGTCAGAGAGGAAAAGTCAATTTATTAACACCTCTTTCAGTTCATGTAAAAGAGCAATATGTGTATGTCAAAATATATTCTTCTGAGGGTTCAAAAGATCCAAAACATCAGACAACTGGGTCTGCTTTTTCAGTTCCAGAAAGAAAAGCTGTTGGAGTAAAGTGTGTACACCAAAGTATCTGGGAATCTAGTCTTGGTGGAGATGCTTGGCTCTGGGTCAAATGCTTTAATCTGCTCTGATTCTGTTTCAGTTCTCAAGAGCATGAGATCCTTGACTTCCAGCTATCAAGATATTCTATTTGAAGTGTTGCGTGTGCAATCAACAAGGTATGTCAATTATTTTTTATGTGGGTTGCTGCACATGTAGGTCTGTGGGGACATGAGGAGGTGGACAAGACAGCAAAATAAGCACTACAGAGAAACATTATAGATTTACCATTAAAAAGTCCCATTAAGCAAATCAGAGGTCACTACAACTATTCCCTATGGTCAAGGGAAAAGTTTGGAAAGCAGGAGCAGTGGAACACTTAAATAAGGGGAATATTTATGTACAATTAGCCTAAATAGTAAAGTGAAGTCAACATTTAGAAACATAGGTAGGCCCAGGTCAAGAAAATGTCACTTTCAACAGACTTGGTCATTCCACTTTAAATGGCACACTTTAAAATAAGAGGAATAAATGAAAGCATCTAACTGGTTTATGTTAGCATTGTCAGGTTGATGAGTCTATGTGCATGCAAGGATTGTAGGCTAAAAACATAGACTGTATAATACAGTCTATGGCTAAAAAGTAAACAAGAAAGGCAACGTGCAAAAAGATCTCAGGAAGGCTGGAATTCAGGATCTTAATATAACATTTTAATTCAAGAGGATCCGACAGTAGAATTGTCTATGATTTGATCAGGCAAATCATCAAAACAGGATAAATGGGTAGGATTTAATGTCTGATCCAGATGTCAAGCAGAGGGTGGCAGTAATGTATCTAATACGCTGGATGCTAAACCTATGCGCCGTTAAAACCCAAAAGAAGAAAAAAAGTCCCGCCCACCACGACGCATGAAAACGACGTCACGAAAGTAAACAACAGCATGTCGCACAGACAGACTCAATCAAGAGGTAGCCTACCATTGGTTTTTCAAGGATAAAAAATAGCCCTGCAATTTATCGAATGCATGTTTTTTAAATATTTGAAATACATTTTGGTGTATATTTTCAGAGTCCTGTGAGACCAGCAGCTTTGTATCTTTAGCGAGCTAGCTATGTAAGCTAGCGTTTAGCTTAGTGTCCTGTACGTTACTTTCTTATGTCGTTTCACTGTCGTGTTAAAAGGAATTACCTCCAGTATATAACTAACTACTGTGCGCAGACGGTAGATTTACATCATTTGTATGCTGTATTTCAGAAATGAACGGTCGAGCAGACGTCGAAGTTGACTACAAGCGGAAATACAAAAATCTCAAACGAAAATTAAAATTTCTTGTTTATGTGAGTACAGTCATTCTGAGTGTAAAAAGTCAGTCTTGAGCGATCATGTTTCAGTATTTAACTAATAGGCCTACATATGGTATATGTCTCATTATCTGCGCTGATTTCGTGCATTTTGGGTTTCCCTTTCCAGGAACAGGAATGCTTTCAGGAGGAGCTGAGGAGAGCACAGAGAAAACTTCTCAAAGTTTCCAGGGACAAAAGGTGAGATTACATTGTGTGTACATGGAGATGGCTGTATGTTAAACACTATAATGTCGTGTAGTAAACAACAATGTCATACATTTGTTTTCTAGCTTCCTTCTGGACAGACTGCTGCAGTACGAGAGGGTAGATGAAGACTCCTCAGGTAGTTCCTACACCTCACCCAAAGTGTTTACTAGTGTTTGTGGCGTGCTTTCAGTTGCAGTCGACTGTACTGCTGGTTCAGATGTTCTTGTCTTCTGTTCCAGATTCAGATGCAACAGTTTCTTCAGAAAATAGTGAAGGAGAAGTCCCCAGAGAGAGGGAAAGAGAACGAGATGGAGCAAAGAAGTAAGTTGTGCGTTTTAACATAACATGTTGCTTGTACTATCAATATTTGCATACATGTGTACATGCAATATACATATTGATAAGGATCGATTAGACTTTCATCTTTTTAGTCATTGTGACCATTTAAAAGAAAAAAACTCCCTGTAGTAAACATAATCCTGGTACAATGCACAGCTGAGTAAACAATTTAAACCCTAAAAAGATGGTGTCTTTAGGCATCTGGGTGTAAATGGTTAAACAGCCTCTAAGCCATTTTTTGTATTCAAGTCTTAAATTGGTGTGTGAAAGGAAGGTACAATTGGCCGGTATTATCATCCAACACATCTGGGAGTCATCTGTGCTGGAACTGAGACTAATGTCAATAAATGTATGTTTATGGATAATTACAAACCAAATAGTCTTCCTGTTTGATGGCAGTTGAATTTTTCCTAGGGTCTCTTTTCTTATTTTTTGCTGACCATGACTGTCAAGGCATCGTTTTTCAAAATCTGTGTCCACACTAAAATGTGGGGCGTTTGTTTTCAGATGTATCCACTCTGGAAAACATTTTCCAGCTCAGTTTTTGGGTGAGGAAAATGCTAGATTAGAGAAAAACTTCATCTTTAACCAAATGGACCAATGTGAACAACACATTTTGCGCTCTGGATGCACTTGCTGCCACACTTAAGTTTCTCTTAATTACTCATGTACTCTTTTCAGGCGAAGAAGTAGTCCTGGGGCGTGTCTTCCTTCATCATCCTCCCCTCATCTCTCCCTGCTGTCCCGTCCTGGTGTAAATGCCCTACAGTCATCAGGCTCTGGACCCTACCTCAACACCGTGAGTTTCTATCTCCCTTTCTTATATCTTAGTCTGGCCAGTATTTGCCAGCATAAAGTAATTCTGCATCTGTCAACTCCTCATCGGCAAACATAATCCCGGTCAGGCATTGTTTATATAATTTGATTCTTTTGTCATTTCATTCACAAGTCTGTTTTATATCTTTGTTTATTTTTTGTTTTGATGCTTGTAATTGCTTCCCTGTTTTCACATTGTTCATTCTTCTGTGTATGTTTTTTTGTGCTTTGTGTGTGCCTGTCTTATAAATTGCCTATGCCTGTGTGCATGTGTGTTCTTGTGTTCATTTGGCAATTTGGGGCCTACATGTGTGTTGGGCAGATGCCCTTCCCACCAGAGTATTTGGCTCCCCCAGCTGAACGAATGAAGAAAGAGAGAAAAACAAAGACGCCTAAAAACAAGAGAGAGACCACGGGGAAGGTGAGAGAGGAAAAGGCAAAATAAGATGTTCAGAGATAATATTAATGCAGATATACTGCTTACGTCTCACATCCTGTATAGTTATATGCCATTTATATTAGATGGCATAGTAGGTAATTTTTGGGGGGGTTATATTTTGTTCACACTATGTATATGCATAAGAAAATGAAAGTAATACGTGTCTGCTATTATGTTCTAAAGAAAGAAAGTCCAAAAACTCGATATTGGTTAATTACTTGCACAATATTACTAACAGGTTTTGATATATAAACTGTTCTCTTTACTCAATACAACCTGTAATAATTACATTTGAGGACACTGATGTTGTAGAAAATTCAGTCCCCTAAGTCATTTTAAGTTCGGCACTATGCTGAAATGACCTTCTGGTTTGTAGGTTCATGTGTACATGCTGCATGCTTTGTCCTGATTAATGCAGTCATCCATCCATACCCCTCATTCTTCCATCATATCTCCATCCCTGTCATTCCTAACATTTTTGCTTTATTTTTTTTATTCCTCTCAGGTTGTTGCCCCAATGGCAGCTAATTACCCATCAGCCCCTGCGGCCCCTCCAGCAGCCAGTGGCCCCTTCAGCTGGGTTCCCAGACAGATGCTTAGCGGAGATGCAGCTGAGGAGGAGGGAGAGAGCGATGGTGACAGCGACAGAGGAGATGAAGACAGAGGGGAGGGAGATGAGGCTGAACTGGTCATTGACATCCCTAATGAGTGAGCCCGAATGTGTGTTTTAGATGTATTTATAAGCAGGGGATGGAGGCTCTCTCTCTCTCTCTCTCTCTCTCTCTCTCTCTCTCTCTCTCTCTCTCTCTCTCTCTCTCTCTCTCTCTCTCTCTCTCTCTCTGTGGCTCTCTCTCTCTCTCTCTCTCTCTCTCTCTCTCTCTCTCTCTCTCTCTCTCTCTCTCTCTCTCTCTCTCTCTCTCTCTCTCTCTCTCTCTCTCTCTCTCTCTCTCTCTCTCTCTCTCTCTCTCTCTCTCTCTCTCTCTCTGTGTTTTCTGTATTCAGTAGCCCATTACACATTGTAAATTAAATGTGCAAGTGCAAAGCGCCCCCCTGTGGACTTTTTGCAGTATCACTGTCAAAACTATCTCCCAGATAAATGTGGTTTTCCACTATTATGGTAAAAATAAATCTGTTATAAAATTACAGTTTGTAAACTTTTAAGAAAAATCCACTGCTACTGGGATTATTACTTTTAAAACAGTTTCGAGCTGATTATTTTTTGTCTTACAGTCGAGCAAACGACAAACTGCGACTACAACTCGGTATGTCCTGCACAAAGAGAGCTTTTGTCGGTTATTTGTTTTGCATTGTCCAAACACCATCGCAGACTTGGTATTATATAAATACTGCAGTCCATTAACGCTGTTTAAGTACGATATAGATGTTTCAAATGTTACGTCTTTATTGCTTTTTACAGGCAGTTTTTTAATTTGTACTTCTATGTTAATGTTTTTTCAAACAAATTGTCAAAAGTCAAAGCTACTTCATGTTAAATGAGATGTATTATTATAGCACCTATCAAATTGTGTGTGTCAGAGAATAAAATGTAAAATGTTATCATTTCAGATGACTTCAGAGACTAAAAGGTTTTGTTTAACGTTTAATTGTGTGTCAGGTTTCATTAACAGCTTCTGCTAACAACATGCTACAGAGACCATTTTACTTAAAAGAAATGTTTGTCTTAAAAATATTTATCATTGCACCATTTAAGATTGTATAGTAGGTGTTATAGTGTGACTTGATGCCCCACCCAGAATATCCAACCCTAAATCTCTCATTCCAGAGCTACAGTCAGTCACTCAGGTATGCTATAGTCTGTGAGAATACATGTGCACTGACAACATTCACTACACTAAAGTAGTTCATGTTGGTTATTGCACATGTTTTTCTTTGCTTGCTTGACCCCTCTGCAAAGGAATCCTGATACCACTCTTAATAGAAGCCCAGGGGTACGTTTGGCTTATGTTTGCCATAACTCTGAAGCAACTTGAAGGCAACCTGGCTGAACTCTACCTCTTTAAGGTGTCAAAAGAAAGCTAGATGTTTTTCTGTTCACTGTTCTTACTCAGGCACAGGGTTATCGGATTACATGCTGTTATTACAATTGCTGTTTTTGACACAATTTTGTAATGAACAGTCAGTGCCGACATCATGTCTCAACAGGCATGTTTCGGATAACAAGGAAAGCAATCTGCAAGGCATCAAAGGGAGTGTGTTTTGTCTTGGAAGTTAAGAGTACAAGAATCACTGCACTGTGGGTGAGACAATGACCCGTGACTTTGACACTGTCAGGATTAAGCTTTAATGAGGATTTCATTGTTACATTTAGAGCTTAGTTACTCACATTTTTCCTAGAGTTTCAAGTGAGAAATCCTGCTTGATATGGAAGTATTTCAAAGCAACTGTTACAGAACCAGCATTTTCAGGAATGCGCTTTACCAAGAATATGGATTGCAAGAGTGTTTCATTCAAGGGACTTAGCTTTTACAAGGACTATTGTTTTGGAATGCAGACTTACAGGTAATTGGCAGCTTTGATGGGTGTGTGCTTGGCTTGTGTACCCAGCAGCAATAGGAGTTAAAGGTGTAACCATAGAGCGTTAAGAGGGAGGGGTGAAGTGGAGGGAGAGTCGCAGACGGTGGAACTGACAGAGGGGGCGAGGTTGTCAGGGAAAGGGAAATGAAGGAGTAAGCAAGATTGTGCCTGCAACACAAATACGTTTTAGAGTGCAGCGGACTTTAAAAGAAGACAGACATGGTTGGACACAGACTGGAGGAGAGATCAAGGAGCAAGTGAGAAAACAACAAGCCATCAGCAGCCAATCTTGGCCACCTTATCTTTTCCATCTATATACGGAAACCACTGGATAATTCATAAGCCTCTCCCTCTTGTTCTGTCTGACTGTGTGTATGTGAGAGAGGGGATTTGCTGAGCTCACCACCACCATGCTGTGTCCTGCTGCTGTCAGTGCAGCTGCTATGGCTGTCTGGCTGCTGGCGATGCTGGGCCCAGGCCTGTCTCTTCCAGCTGAGGACAACTCCGAGCCAGGCTTCAGCCTTTGCAGCCACTGCTTCTACAGACAGACACCTCCCCAGGGAGCCTCTGCAGGGTCGCTGCTGCGCTCACTCTGCCACAGACTGCCTGGAGGACAGGCGTTTGCCACTCTGTCCAAACCGACCTGTGACACAGCTGTCTACTCGGCCTTCCATCTCAGCCACGGATGGACAGAGAAGAAGGGAGAGGAGGGCAAAGAGCTTGTGGTAAGGATGCCATCTATCATGCTGTTTAATGGAATTTGAAAAATAAAAAGTATAGTACAAAATCGTACAGATTGGTGTTACAGCAAGCATGCAGTAAATCAGTGGTGGAAAGTACATTGACTAGTACTTACAAAAAAAGTGGTGCCACCAAAGAGACATTTTACAAAAAGCAAAGATTATTAAAAGTAAAATAAAGATACACATTTGTGTCACAAAACTTATTTTCTCTTTTCTTCTCTTCTACCCCATTACTCATCTAACAACCCTCAGATTGATACTGTGACTCCTGTCACACTCATAGATCACACTTATGTAGTTCAGTCCCACAAGTATGTTTACTTTTTATACTTTAAGTATATTTTGTGGACAATACTTTGGTATTTTTACTTCAGTTTGATTTTGAATGCAGTACTGTTACTTGTAATGGAATATATCCTTTTTTGGTCATTGCATTGGTACTTGCATTGGTACTTGCATTGGTACCCCCCCCCCCCCCCATAATAACATGTGTTTCTGATTATTTTTCTGCCAGACAGAGGAAGAAGACAAAATTAAAGTAGCAGTACCAGCCCTACTCAGAGGAGGCAGGAATCCTTCTCATGCTGTCTCGTCGCCTGACTCCCCGCTTCAACACTGGGACTCAACAGTCACAACACTGGTCCAGTCAAGCATCACTCCCCAGTGCAGCACTTTAGGGGGTGATCTCTACATCCTGACTGGGGTAGGAGGCTTCGGGGCTGCTGCTGATGAAGACGAGGAGTGTCAGACAAAACCTCTGTGGTCTGCAGCGTGCTGCACTGTCCCAGATGGGAAGAGTGGCTTCAGCATGGGGTTAATCAGAGAGACAGGACAAGAGGAGAGGCAAGTGAGCGTGAAGGAGCTGGAGGAGATGCTGGGAGTGTCAGAGCTGTTCTCAGAAGGCTGTGGAGGAGCAGATGAGGAGACTGCTGGAATCAGAGTGGGTCTTCATAGTGAGGGGCTCCCTGGAAACATAAAAAAGCTGGATGCAGATCTTAACACAGATTCAAACACTGCTGGTCGAGCCACTGAAGGAGAGGAGGTCGGTTCAGGTGCCACCAGCCAAGATTCAAATGAGCACATTAAGGAAAGAAGAGAGGCACTGATCACTGAAGAGCTGGTGGCTGGTGAGTCCTCAGCTGACTATGAAGCTGTGGATGAACAAGAGACAGATACAAATTCCAGCAGCACTCTGGTCTACGTCCTCTGCACCACCATGTCTATCCTTACAGCTCCGCTGCAGCCTGTGTTCTCCAGAGTCACACAGTTCCCTGGACAGGTGATTCAAGTTACTGAACCTTTTAGACATAGGTTAATTTAAAATAAAGGTATACTTCAGCAATTTATTTTTATACTTCCACAAGGCTCACCAGGGAATAGACTGCAAGGCTAAGCCCAATGACATCATCAGGGTTATTTTGTCAAACTTTAGACAGCACGTCGAGAGAAACAGAAGACATTATACAACTGTTTTCACAGGCTGAGTAGTACTCCTCATAACAAGTAAAGTGAAATGCATCTGTGAAATTATACACTACAATACTGGATAATTAGGATAATGTATTACAACATGAGTGAAAACAACAAGGGAAAAGTTCAATGGGTTTGCAAAAGGCAATAATAAACACAATTAAAACCAAAATGCAACAACAACAATAGGACAAAGCAAAAATATGACTTATACGGGTATAGTACTAAATACTACTAATCTTCCAAATGTTCATGAAATAAAACATGGAGATGTTAGTTTAGTCAATTTGTAGAGAAAGAAGTCTGTTTAACATGTTCAGTTTCAGCGTTGTTTAGTAAATCTCTTCATTCCAGTGTGCTCCTCCCAGAGACTGGAGTGAGGTGTGGCCAACAGCAAGTGTTCACTCATTACATGCCTTCAGGTCATTCTGTCATTTCATTATTCACACATTTTTATCTCATTTTACTTTCTTTTGACTCAGGTGACATACGTTCTTCAAGAAGACCTTGGGGTTCTGTCTGCCCTGCCCGGAGAAACCTTCTCCCTGTTTTACCTCTTGACCTCTGACCTTGTGTCTTGGATGGGCTTAGCTGGAGAAACATTACTGGGTATTGGGGAAAACTGCTTCTCCAGTGTCTACTACTGCTCCTCCTCCATGCTGGGGGCCCTGCTGAACAGCTGCGAAACTGGGGTCACTGGCATGGGGACCCTGGCTGGAGACACAGTGGGGATATTTAGTGATGCGTTGGATAATGCTTGGTGGGTGACCAAGTTCTTTGGAGGGCGGCTGTGGGAGCAGATCGAAGGTTACGTAGGAACAGTGTCGTCAGAGATGGGGGGTCAGGTGAAAGCTGTAGGTGGAGGGGTGAAAAGGCTGGCGTATAGAAGTGGACATGGGGTGGGTAATGTGTTTAATCTGGGAGGCGGTTTAATAACGGGGATGGTGGATATGGTCATTGGTGCGGTAAGAGAAGCTTTTGGGCAGGAGTCAGAATGAAAAGTGAAGCCATTTGTAACAAACTTTCAAATGTTTTCTCCAGTTTTGGTTTGTAAATTTCTTTGAGTAAGAGTGTGAAAAAGGGGGGGGACTATTTCAGTTTGATGTCATTTGACATGCAGTTAATATAAAGGCATAGCCATATGTTTTTGAAACAAATTTAGTGAATTACAAATGTCTTATACTGCAGGTCTTACACTTCACTGTGGCTAGCTGTCCAAATAATCTGCTGCTGGTATAAGTGACCCAATTGTGAATTAAAAACACTGTGCACTAGGCTTTTGGGTGTAATTATTCAAAACAGTTTATTGTATGATAAATGTTATGATAAAGGTTTGCTTACACGTACATTATAATAAAAGAGAATGCTGGCATATCATTGTTTTTTTCTTTGTATATCCCTGTGTAATACATGTGTTCCTAATCAAAACAAGACATTTTTTACATAGCTGTATTCATATCAAAACCTTCCAGATATAAAATATGAATGCTAATATACTTTAGTGAAATTAAGAGTTACTTTACTTGAGTAGTTCCATTTGATTCTACTTTCTATTATTTCCCACTACATTTCAGGGGAAATATTGTACTTTATACTCTGAAAGATACAGTCGAGTAAATAATTACTTTGAATTAGAATTTTGCATATAAAACTAATGACAAGGTTATGAATTATGCATTGTGCATTGTTATAAATTAAACTACCAAGCAGCTATATAAAAAAGTAGTCAAAATAAGCTCCATCTCGACCAGCACGTAGCATTGCAAGTATTGCTTTGCAATTGTTAAACCATCAATACTAATAATCCAATAATTTTATATTTATATATATATATATATATATATATATATATATATATATATATATATATATATATATATATATATATATATATATATATAAATTTAATGGATAGGTAGTACTTAATAATTTGATACTCTTACTGTTGGACTTCGAATGGAGGATTTTTCTTTTACTTTGGAAACATTTTGATCATGATACTTCAGTATTTTTATTTAGATGTGTGTATTTTTATACACTGTGATGTTAATGCTACTACTTTCATGTTCTTTTTGTATACTTTTTCCACCACTGGTTGTTGGTTGTTGTTGTTTTTTTAACCATTATTAATATGTTTTATCATTATTAAAAAATAAAACATTTTATAGACCTCCGGTTTGTGGCGGAAGCAGCGCGTAAACCCGGAACACGTTGCTAGCTCGTTGGTTGCCTGTTGGTTGCATGGTTGCATCAGACGGCAGAGAGGACTCATTTGGCTCTGTTGTGAATGCTAACTTAAGCTGACTTCTCTTTCTGTTTCGTTCAAAGGTATGGATACATTCTTAAAGACATTTTCAATAACAAGCCATGGGTTTCTTGTATTACGAGTTTAAAATGATCGCTACGTTTGTAAACACGCTTAAAGCTCAGCATGCACTCACAAAAAAATCGAATTAACCTCTTTGGTTTAACGTTAAGTTTGTCTGATTAGCTAAAGCTAACTAGCCTGTTTGTCATGACTTTTCGTCAGCCTTTGGCTTGGTCAGAGTTTGCATCAAGTGAAACAGATAACTAACCAGCTAACACAGCCATCGTTTGATGTAGTTCAGTATAAGATGCTGAAAATGGTTTTCATAAATTATTACGATTAAACCAGTTTGTTTACAAAGCTCATATCCCCTTGTTAACCTTACTGTAGATGTCACGCTATTTAACTGGTATGACACACAAACACACCCACTCCACCATTGTCAGGCATGTCAGAATATTTTAGAGAGTCACATCAGACATAGCTATTTGTTTGGATTTGTTTTTACTACTTACTGACAGCAAAAAGAAAATATGCACAAATCACCAGTTCATAATGTACATAATGCCTGTGTCTCCACCAGAGATGGCCACTCTCTACGTGTCCCCTCACCCTGATGACTTCAGGAGCCTTCTGGCTCTCATAGCTGCAGAGTTTTGTCCGTCCTCTCGCCTGCGGACCCTCACAGAGGACCCTCCTGCATCCCTGAATGCCCGCTCCAGACCGACCCTGCTGCTGGACTCTGGGGAAGGTGACTCCGTCCTGAGCGGGGCCAGTGCTGTGGCCTGGTACCTGGCTAATCAGGGGAACAGGGCTGGTATAGATACAAAGCAGCAGAGCCAGGTGTGGCAGTGGCTCAGCTTTGCAGACAATGAACTCACCCCGGTGTCCTGTGCTGTCGTCTTCCCACTGATGGGGGTGATGGGAGTGGATAAGAAGGTGAGAGGAGTATCCAAATGCTTACTTGGACATGTGTGTGATTTTCTTGTGAGGTATTATTCTTAAATGACTCGTGTGTTCTCAGCTCCAGCAGAGTTCCCGTGCGGAGTTGATACGCGTTCTGAAGGTTCTCGATCAGGCACTGGAACCAAGAACCTTCTTGGTGGGGGAGAGCGTCACCCTAGCTGATATGGCTGTAGCTACTGCTGTTCTTCTCCCTTTCAAATATGTACGTATGTGGTGCAACACTTATCTCAGTATGTTTCTGTAGTCGGAACTATTTAGTACTGAGAAATCTGAGCCATGTTTGCCGCCTGTCAACATTTGACTGTGTTATAAAGCATATACCATATACCAGTCAACCATAGTCTTTTTTCTTTTAGGTTTTGGAGCCATCAGACAGGAAAGTCTTGACCAATGTTACGAGGTGGTTCACAACTTGCACAAATCAGCCTCAGTTCCTGAAGGTGTTGGGGAAGATCACTCTTTGTGAAAAGATGGTGCCAGTTACACCGAAAACAAATGCTGCTGCAAATGCTAAAGCTGCTAATGCCAGTCCTGCTGTTGATTCTGCCGATGCCGCAGCTAATGGTCAGGAAGTCCTTTGCCACAGATCATGATTATTCTTTTTTTTTTTGTGTACACAGTATTCTGATTTTCTTCATGTTTCCTCCTTCAGGTCCACCAAAGACAGAAGCCCAGCTGAAGAAGGAAGCTAAGAAGAGAGAAAAGCTGGAAAAGTTTCAGCAGAAGAAGGACATGGAGGCGAAGAAAAAGACTCAGCCACTGACAGAGGTATGAATACTTAACTTCTACAAATAGAAGTTCTTATAAGACATTGGTGCAGCTTTAAAATAAAACCTGAATATAGTCAACAATACAACTTTTTGTTGTTGTTGCATAGGTTAAAGCTCACTTGACATCATCTGTTTTTCTCTTTTAGAAAAAGGCCAAACCGGAAAAGAAGGAGTTGGGAGTCATCACATACAGTGCTCCCACTGCTCCTGGGGAGAAAAAAGGTGATTGATCAGTGTTTTCTCTCTTGTAACAGAAGGAATGCTCGTGACATCACCATACAGTATGTGGTGGTGAAGCTTTCCCCATTCATAGCAGGTTTGTTTTGCCCCTTAGTGGTGGTGTGGGGGATTTTATTATGTGAAAAAGTGACATCAGTGCATACTGGGATTGGGAATCTCTAGGCATCTCATAATTTGATTCGGATGCAGAGGGCTACAATGTGACTATAAAACAATGAACGATGATGCATCAACTTTTTTGACATCTATACATGATTTATTTTTCTCACTTTGTGACTACCTGCTACTTTTAAAACAGTATTTATGATGATCCATAATTAAAATTAGATAAATTTACTTACTACTATTACTTATTACTTTACCACTATCTTTTATTAATACAAGAAACATGCAATATGGTTTCTCATGATTGTTGTGTTCCCAAAATATTTTAGTTTATTTAGACACCACTTGGATACATTGTGGCTCTTGTGCAGATCTCTTCCCTTCATAGAAGCCAAATTGCTAACATGCGCTAGCTTTTAGGTCAGGGGGAGCAGATCGGATTGTATCCCTCTGTGGTTGCTCACGCTCAGCCATCCTCACCAAAACTCAAGAAGCAGCCTAAGAACGTAAACACCACGTGCATGTTTATGTTTCACCGTCTAATTGGTTCAGCCGTAGGGAACGTATAACTCGGTCTTACAGAACTGTCACAGGCGATCATTATGTCGAGAATTGGGTTTTACATTTCCGATTATTGACTTTCTGCATTGAGACATAATCTGATTCATCTAAGAATCGATTTTTTCCCCAACCCCTTGTGCATACCCTCCACAATATGAATAGTTTTTTTCATGTTTTAACATGATAAGCTTCAGGTCCATATGTCAACCCTTTCTCTCTTTCTCCTCTGGTGTCAGATGTCATTAGCGCGCTCCCTGACTCCTACAGTCCTCAGTATGTGGAGGCTGCCTGGTATTCATGGTGGGAGAAACAGGGATTCTTCAAGCCTGAGTATGGGGTAAGGAAGTCCTACCACTCACGCCGTATTCACTCAACAGAAAATATCATATTTTGTATTTATCATTTCAGTCTGCAATAACATGTCTTTCTCCCTAACTACATTCTACAGAGGAAGAGTATTAGTGACCAGAACCCTCGTGGCGTCTTCATGATGTGTATCCCTCCACCTAATGTGACTGGATCACTTCACCTGGGTCACGCCCTCACCAACGCCATTCAGGATTCTCTGACCAGATGGTAACTACAATTGGAATATTCCGCAGCCTGAAATTTTTGTTGCATCATGGGTCTTCTGTCTATCTATTTCATTTGCACTTTTTGTGATTTGGACCGTGTGTTTGAATTGGTGTGCTTGCCTCTGTCCGTCCAGGCACAGGATGTTAGGGGAGACCACCTTGTGGAACCCGGGCTGTGATCACGCTGGCATCGCCACCCAGGTGGTGGTGGAAAAAAAGCTGATGAGAGAGAGAGGTCTGAGCCGCCACGATCTGGGCAGGGAAAACTTCATCCAGGAAGTTTGGAAATGGAAGAATGAGTGAGTAAAGAAAGTAGTAGAAAGGAGATGTGAGCTTTTGTTTTCTTCTTTTTTTTATTATTTATTATGTTTTTTATTAAGATTTCAATCATAACATGGAAACACATCAGTGTACAAACACGTGCCCCTCCATATACATACTTTTCCCAAGTCACACAAGTGTTTCAAATAAAAAAATATGTAATATAAAATTAAATAATGAAATAGAGTAAATAAAAAATAAATTAAACTAAACAATAAATATTCAAATGAAAGGCAGAACCAAATCCTCCCATATGTTTTCTATCTATCTATCTATCTATCTATCTATCTATCTATCTATCTATCTATCTATCTATCTATCTATCTATCTATCTATCTATCTATCTATCTATCTATCTATCTATCTATCTATCTATCTATCTATCTATCTATCTATCTATCTATCTATCTATCTATCTATCTATCTATCTATCTATCTATCTATCTATCTATCTATCTATCTTCTTTTCCAGTCAGTAATGCTTGTTTTCTTTTCCAAGAAGGACATAAATGAGTTCCAAATATAAACTCTTTCCGCTTACCTTTTACAAAATATGTCAACTGAACTGGGATAAATATTGGAATAAAGGCACAGGTATAACTTGGCCCCTTTACCTTTTTAGGAAGGGAGACCGTATCTACCACCAGCTGAAGAAGCTGGGCTCCTCTCTGGACTGGGACAGAGCCTGCTTTACTATGGACCCTGTGAGTTTTCTGAAATCCCTAAACTAATATGAACAGAATGTGAATTCCTCATTCTCATGAATATACCCGTTTCTCTGTCAAGAAACTTTCCTATGCAGTCCAAGAGGCTTTTATCCGCATGCATGATGAGGGAGTGATCTACAGGAGCAAGCGGCTGGTCAACTGGTCCTGCACACTAAACTCTGCCATCTCTGACATAGAGGCAAGTATGCATCTTATTAATGAGAAAAACCTAGGCAATTTCCAGTAAAATCACAAAAGTCACAAAAATGTGTCGTCTACTTGTTACTATTTTTTTCTTATTTTTTATTTTTTATTTAAGGGTTTTAAACCTGTGCATTGGTTGAGATTTAACATTTGTTGTTGTGTGTTAAATAAAAACTTTGCCTGAATGGGGTATGCAAAGGCAAAATGAGCAAAAAAAATCCTTAAAAAGGAGAAGACATGTTTTTAGTAGAAAATATTATTACACTTATACAATGATGGTACTTAAAAAAGTGTAATTTTGGAATTTCTAGCAAATGATATTAAATTTTTTCAAGCAGCACCTAGCCCTGCGTTGTTAACCTGGCCCCTAGCCGTGCTGTGCTTGGTTAAATCTTCTGGGTGGTTTGCAGGTGGATAAGAAGGAGCTCAGTGGCAGGACTCTGTTGCCTGTGCCTGGGTACAAAGACAAAGTGGAGTTTGGAGTGTTGGTGTCTTTCGCCTACAAGGTGGACGGATCAGGTGTGTGAGCGCATAGAGAGCACAATATTTTGAAGATACCTTGTGCCACTTCAGTAAAACCTTCCTTCACATTTCTCTTTCTGTTGCTTAGACGAGGAAGTGATTGTGGCAACAACTCGTATTGAGACTATGTTGGGAGACTCTGCTGTAGCTGTCCACCCTGCTGACCCCAGATATCAGCATCTGAAGGGAAAAATGGTGCTGCACCCCTTCTGTGACCGCAAGATGCCGATTGTCTCAGATGAATTTGTAGATATGATCTTTGGAACAGGTAGGCATGGTTACAGAAAGAGACAATGTCCCTTTGGGTCTGCAGTATGCTGAGAATAAGTAATCATAACAAGTCATTAAGCCAGGCCACTTTCCTTATAATGGCTGTTCTCTTTTTTTTCCCTCTCTGTGCCTCTCCTGTCCCTCTGCACCATTTTCTGTTCAGGTGCTGTCAAAATTACCCCAGCCCATGACCATAATGACTATGAGGTTGGAGAGAGACACAATCTGGCCTTCATCAACATCTTGGACGAGAATGGCCTGCTCATTAACGTGCCTCCTCCCTTCCTGGTATAGTGTCTCATTATCGCCCTTCCCTCTGCAGTGTGTGCATTTGTGCCATGACATTAAAAGTCAGGTTTCTTCACAGTTTGCCTGGCGTATCAGTTTTATGTCTTAATTTCTCATTTTTAACTATTCTGTCCGTCCTCCAGGGCATGAAGCGTTTTGAGGCCAGGAAGGCCGTGCTGCAGGCTCTGAAGGACAGAGGCCAGTTTAAAGAGATCAAAGACAACCCCATGGTTGTCCCAGTCTGCAGGTAAAGTGAGGTTCATGTGTGCATAAGTAGAAGACAGGTTATTTGTGTTTTAGATCTTTTCATCCTATTCAGGATCATCCTTTAAGCCCCATTGTGAATCTACCCTATTAGTCGTTCCAAAGACATTGTGGAGCCGCTGCTGAAGCCGCAGTGGTATGTGAACTGCACAGATATGGGCAAGCAGGCTGCAGACGCTGTCAGAGAGGGGCAGCTCAAAATCATTCCTGATCACCACCTCAAGACGTGGTTCAACTGGATGGACAACATCAGGTAATTATCTCTTTAGTTCAAATGTGTTTCCTCTGGTAGACAGTGTTATCACAGTGATACATACAGTATCTGCAGTTTTGGCCATAACATTAATATTTTATTAATTAATCCTTGTATTATTTCCTTGATTAGTCGCTAAATATTTTAGTCTGTAAAATGCCAGAAAATAGTGAGGAAAACAAATGACCGTTGGTCAGAACCCAAGGTGATCTCTTCTAAATGCTTGGTTTGTCAGACCAACAGTCCAAAACCTCAAAATATAATTTACTATCACATAAGACAAAGAAAAACAGCAAATCACAATTGAGAAGCTTTAACCAGAGAATGTATGGCAGTTTTGCTAAAAAAAATTATATAAATAATGAATAGATGCCAATAGGATCAGTTAATTGATTACCCGACTAAGGCAGCTTTAGAGATAGATTATTTTGCACAATCAAGTGTGTCGTGAGTCATGTTTCAGCTTTCATCCATCCATCTTCCTCTCAGGGACTGGTGTATCTCTCGGCAGCTGTGGTGGGGTCACCGTATTCCTGCTTACTTCATCACTGTCGACGATCCCTCCGTTAAACCAGGAGAGGTAAGATGATGCCTGTCACTATTGTCAAGGTCTGGGTGCATTTAGATGACTGATAAAAGCTTTTTACATAGTTAGTCCACATTTCTTTGACTGCTTCTTTTATTAATCTACTCCCCCCCCCCCCCCCCCCCCTCCAGGACATGGACGGCCATTACTGGGTGAGTGGGAGATCGGAGGAGGAGGCCAGAGAGAAGGCTGCAAAACGCTTCAATGTGTCTGCTGACAAAATTACCCTCAGACAAGGCAAGATTGAACACTTTTTAATTTAGCTGTCTCATTACCACACTTGTTATACAGGTTATCTAATCAGTTCATGTTTTGATACTACACAGACTCACCTAATGTAATTAATTGTAGTCCATATTCATACGGATGAGATAACCTTTGTTCCTGTGTTTCAGATGACGATGTTCTGGACACTTGGTTCTCATCTGGCATCTTCCCCTTCTCCATCTTCGGATGGCCTAACGAGGTAAAAGACTGAGGTTAACCACCTTTCTACTGACACAAATGGCACTTTTTGCAGTAGATTGTATGGATGTCTTCTGCAGTAGAAACACTGCTCTAAAATGGCAAATTGTGTAATAAAGAAAAGCGTATTAACTGGAAATGCTGCCACCCAAATTCTAAGTACACTTTTACTTTGATTAATATTTGAAACTGGTTCACTGGTCACTGTACCTCTCAAAACATTCTGTCTTGTTTATGTATTTCCATCAAAAATGTCGCTATTTGGGGTCTTCCTATAGACCCAGGACCTGAATGTGTTCTACCCTGGCACCTTACTGGAGACGGGCCATGACATCCTGTTCTTCTGGGTTGCTCGAATGGTTATGATGGGCCTCAAACTGACAGGCAAGCTGCCCTTCAAAGAGGTGAGACCAATCAAAACTGCCCAAACAGGAACATAACCCAACATGATGTGATATTAGTGTTAATAGCAGGACATGACTATGTTATGATGACGCTTTCCTTCAGGTTTATCTGCATGCAGTCGTGAGGGACGCCCACGGAAGGAAGATGAGCAAATCTTTGGGCAACGTCATCGACCCTCTGGATGTCATTACAGGGATCTCCCTCGAGGTAAAGCCAAATCACGCTTTAATGCATGTTCAGATACACAAGTACATACAGTCTCTCCTCTCTCCCATTTGGGTTGTCTTTTACATGGTCACCCCACATTCATTGCTCCCCTGAGGCCCATACTCGTATGAAAGCTTTAATAAAAACCCTTTTTTGCTTCCAACAACTTTTTATTGCGCCATCAATCTCTTCACCACCTGGGCGGAAGCTGCTCAGACGAAGCAGACCTGTCCTCTAGAGGGCACTGAAGGACTTGTAGTGAATTGCACTTTACCCTTAATAATAAAAACCCTTTAAAGGTCCTTTCCTGCCTATTAAAACATCAAGCAGTTAAACACGTTCTCAAGATGAAAAGAGAAAAATGTTTCATTTTCGTTTCAGTGGTGACATCCCTCCTTATTTCTCATGCCCCTACCCTCTAGGGTCTTCATGCCCTTTTGATGGACAGCAACTTGGATCCAGTGGAGGTGGAGAAAGCAAAGCAGGGCCAGGCATCAGACTACCCAAATGGCATCCCAGAGTGCGGCACAGATGCTCTCCGGTTCGCCCTGTGTGCCTACACTGGCCAAGGTGAACTCCTTTTTTCTTTTTGTTCATTTACTTTCTCCTTTTGTTGTGCCTCCATTGGCCAACAGCCTGGATATCAACCTTGAGTACATCAGATATATCAAAACACTGCATTACAATCAGTAAGTACAAGGTCAGTTGTTACAAAATCAATCTATTTAAATACACACTGAAATGATCCTGTATTCCTGTGTGTGTCTCTCAGGTAGGGATATCAACCTGGATGTCAACCGCATCCTGGGTTACCGTCACTTCTGCAACAAACTGTGGAACGCTGTGAAGTTTGCCATGAGGACACTGGGAGACAACTTTGTACCGTCAGAGAAAGCCCAGGTGAGACCGAGGGAAAAGATGAAGGACAAAGAGAACATAAACAAGCACTGCTTCATGCTGATTTATATTCATCCAATGACATGCACACCGTATTTTGACCATGTAACTGTTTAGCAAAACAGTTTTTTTTGTTACCATTATTTGTCTGGGGGTTGGTTTTACCCCTTTGCTGCCCTGCTTTGTATTCATAAACACACATTGACATTTGGGAGGTACCCACCCTGTACACGAGTCATGTTAACTGAATCTCTTCCTCTTTTACACTTCATCCAATCCCCCTCAGTTGTGTGGAGAGGAGAGTGTATCAGACAGGTGGATTCTGTCTCGACTGAGTGCTGCTGTTGGTCTCTGTGATGCTGGCTTCAAGGCCTATGATTTCCCAACCATCACGACCGCCATCTACAACTTCTGGCTGTACGAGCTCTGTGATGTCTACCTGGTAAGAACCGTTGAGACCACTGAGCAGCCCAGGTCGCTTCATCTTAAATGGATTATGTGATTATGTAAAAAGTTAATGTTTTTGCAGAAGACTTGGTGCCAAATCTGTTCCCTCCCACTCTTCTTGTCCTCCAGGAAAGTGTGAAACCAGTGTTCAGTAAAGCAGAGGAAGACGGCGCCAGCCAGAGACCGGCCCTGGTGTGCAGACAAACCCTTTACACCTGTTTAGATGTCGGTCTGCGCCTTCTTTCTCCTATTATGCCCTTCGTCAGTGAGGAGCTCTACCAGAGGTTACCACGACGACGACCTCAGAGTGATCCCCCCAGCATTAGTGTCACACCCTACCCTAATACAGAGGAGGTGAGACAAGGAAAGGGTAAATGAGGATGTACAGGGGGCGCCTAGGTAGCTCACCTGGTAGAGCGTGCACCCATACACAGAGGCTCAGTCCTTGACGCAGCCGACCTGCGGCCCTTTTGCTGCATGTCATTCCCTTCTCTCTCCCCTTACATGTCTAAGCTGTCCTGTCATTGTAAAGGCCTAAACATGGCCAAAAAAATTATCTTAAATGACTGCACAGGTCAACGTTTTTGTAAAGTTGCCGTTTCAGATATTGTGAGGATGAACGTGGCTTATTTAAAATTATACTCACCAAAGTTCATTTTTGGGTGATGCTCTCCTTTTTCTTTATGAGCAATATGTTTTTTTGTGCCTTGTAGTTCTGCTGGCACAGTGAGGAGGTCGACCGTGACATGGAGTTCGTAATGACTGTGATCAAGACGATCCGGTCACTGAGGGCCGACTACAACCTGACCAAGACCAGAGCTGACTGTAAGATGACAAACACAAACTAAATTATTCAAATTAAATTATTAGGTTGACAGTACCGGTACGTTTACAAACTGAAATATACATATAAGTAGAGCGTATATAGTCCCACTCTTCACTAGAGCCATTTTTCCTATTTCTTGTTGTGTTGTATACTTTGTACTTAGTCAGTTTGGAGCAATTATTTTAGATAAAGAAAATGATTAAGAGCTGATTTTTTCCATTTTATGCCACTTTATACCTTTTTACCTCACTGCATTTCACAGGCAAATAATTGTACCTTTTATATATATATATATATATATATATATATATATATATTAGAGATAGAGAGATCGATCAATCATTGGGCGCCACCTCGGCCAGCTACAACATTAAATGCTGCTTACACATCAGTAATAACAGTGTAGTACACAGGAGTACTTTACTTTTGAGAATTTAAGTACATTTTGCCCTGAATACTACTGTGCATTTACTTAAGATTTTGAGATTTGAATTAAGGACTTTTATCTGTTTCTGTTCACACGTACTTGTTTCAACCACAGATGGTATTACATCCTGAATGCATTTTTTCAACAAATTATCATTTATGATGCCTAATCTTCGATTTGCCCGTTTGTCTCCCAGGCTACCTCCAGTGCATAGACTCTGCGACCGTGTCCCTGGTGCAGAAGTACAGTCTGCAGATTCAGACCTTGTCTTATTCTCAGGCCATCATTCCTGTGACAGGCAACCAGCCTGTCCCAGGAGGCTGTGCTGTGGCTATCGCCTCTGACAGATGTACTGTCAACCTTATGCTCAAGGTCAGGGCGGGGTAATCTGTTCAATTTTGTTTGGTTTCTTTCCATCACTCTACCCAAGACCTGATGTGTAAATACATTAGTTCTGGTGATTTGTTTTAGCTTCCTTGGACCCAATGTGTTGATGCATGATGTTTACCATACTACTTGTTCTTAAAGTTGCAAAACAGTTGAATTCACTGGCTCTGTTCTGACAGGTTACATGACTAGCTGAATAGTCTTAAGAGCATGAATGCACCTCACCTAGTTGGTAATCATGCTAGGAATCCTTTTTAAACTAGGTCTCCTCCACTTGAATTTGAGTCTAGTGTTTCCTCTGTTCCTCCTTTACTGACCTACACTAACAAGATCATAATTTACAATGGTAGACCTTGTCTTCACTTCACCTTTAATTCCCCCAGGGTCTCATTGATGTGGAGAAGGAAGTGACTAAGCTGATGACAAAGAAAGGTGACTTGGAGAAACAGATGGAGAAGATGAGAGAGAAAATGGCAAAGAGCGACTACAAGGAGAAGGTGCCAGTGAAGGTGCAAGAGCAGGATGCTGATAAGGTGGGAAAAAGAAATTGACTCTCAGGGTGTAAGCCATGTGAATTTCTGGTAAATAATGACTTTCTTCTCTCCACAGCTACGGCAGAGTCAAACTGAACTTGAAAAAGTAAAAGAAGCCATGGACAACTTCAGGAAAATGATGTGACTTACCCTTAGCATTATGTAATTCAGGAGTTATTTCCACATTTGTCAATGTAATCATTTTAATATTCATTTTCCAAATTGATTGTAGTACGAAGGGAATTCAATAAAGCTCTTATGACAGACAATAAGTTTTCAGCAGTGTATTGTTTGAAGGCAATCTATTAATCTAAGTCTCTTGTATACCTGCAATTTGTTGAACACTTGTATCAAGTACTGAGCAAATGAATTCAGTCCCTTATGTCAAACATTTTATTCAGCATATTTAATGGAATATGTAAGAGCAAGATCATGTTAGGATACAGCTTTGTTCATAGAGATAGTGTCCACAAAAGAAATAAACCTGAAAAGCTTTTACATTTTGGCTGCATTTAAATTAAAATACTAACTCCTATTAAGATTGTTTTATAATATTTAAATTGTAGCAATGCATTCCTACTTATACTTGCTTCTTTACAAATACAGCCGAAGAGGGAATGATGGAAGGAGTGAGGGATGGCTTTTTTGCATTTACATAAAATGCATCTTTTTTCTCCCTTTTTCTTTTAGGAGACTAACACTGAAAAGTATGAATTAAAAACCTCAAAAGAAAAGATGTACCATATTTTACATGTTTGTGGGAGGGGGTAGTAGACCAGATCTTGCCAGATGCCACCACAGCAACACTATACATGACAATGAATCTGTCTTGGAAAAAAATCTGCAGCAAAATCACTAATGCATTCACACCATGCCAGGAACACGCTCTTTTGACCACAGGCCATCCACATCCTCGCTGCTTGTTCCCGCTCATCCATCCATCTTCCTTTACAGTCTCCAGGGTGAGTGGAACTCGGAGGCGGGGAGAGGAGTGCAGTGTGTCGTTTCAAAGTTTCGCATGTACTTCCGCGCCTGGGAGAGAGAAAAGACAGGGATGGAGGAGGAATGGAGAATGAGATGTGTGGGAGGGCGATGAACAAAAAAAATGCAGAACTTGATTACATTAGGTTCAGTCTTTCTGGCTCAGTGCCTTACAAATCTCTCCCATCTCTTAAGGATTTACACAGGTGAATAAAGCCCAATTCAGAAGGAATTACCAAGGGAGGAAAAGCATAGCATTAGCTGTAATTGATGGCACTGCTCTTGTTTGATGTTAAATGACTTCAATAAGCTGAGTGCGGTGAAATGTATTACAGCAGTCAACCTGAGAGCACAGGTGAGCTGGTTACTATGGCGACCAGAATAGTGTTCCTCAGTGGTAATGATGTCTGAATAGCTGTGATGTGTTTTTTCGGAGTGCGAGAGAAGGGGGAAGGTAAGCCAACATTAAAACAGGAAAATGGTGCTTATTGGAGAAAAGGAAATTGGACTTTGTATCGTGACTTGGAGAGGTGCGATAAAGACAACAGGTGGCTGAAGAAAGAACTGCACACACTGAGATTGAGTGCATGGATAACAAATGATTATTTCCTTACCAAGAAAAGAGCCAGCTGCCGCCTTCCCTCCAGAGTCATATCCTCACCTGGTAACACACGTACATACATAACAGTGTGTGTGAGGCCATGTAAAAGTACTTTGAGGAGTATAATGTATGTATGAGGGTAGTACTGTGTGCAGTTTATTTGCCTTGCAAATGTGAAATGACCCAGGGGCTTACCAACACTCCATGGAAACAAAACATCTCTGTCTGCCTGATACGACTGCAGCACAGACACACACCAGTCATCGTCCACCTCGTAGCCACTGTACACAGATGCTGCAGAGAAAGAGTGAGCTGGCATTACACAGCTGTTATAATACCAACTACACACACGTTCAAATCCTAAAATGTAGATATACAATTTTTTTCTTCAGTACAATACGTTATATTCTAATTTACACAAAAGGCAATTGAAAAGTGTCCAACAGTGAAATGGTAGTCACACATACCTTCTTCTAAGGGATTGGAGGATCCCAGCCATTGTCTGACAACTCTAACACCTTCATCTGTCATTATTTTTGGATACCTAGGCAGGGAAATGACATCACCACTTATATATGCGTCACTCAACAAGTCCAAATACATTGATCGTATCAAGCAAGGAGAATACCAACCTGAATTGTAGCAGTTTGAGCAGGAGGTCGTTGCCTCTGTTAGACATGACGTCCTCTGGACCCCTGTAATATACAGTATATAGTGTTACTGAGTAGGCTAGTAAATGCTTCCTCTTCCCTCTGCATTAAATAGCGAGGCACTTAATCCTCACCAACCATACTGACAATTACTGTGTTGTAAACAGATAATTCAAGTGCTGGGTAGTTTTCTGGTGTGTATGTGTGTTTTTATAATTATGTTTATATATTTGCTTATATAACTATGGTGTAAAGTATAGTGCTAAAATGTTATGCAGAAGCTGGCATGCCATTTGACATGCATCTACTGTTTATGTAGAACAATGATGATGACAATTATAATTATGTCCCACTTAACTTACCAACTGTAACAATGAACTCAACTTTTAATCACATTTTTCTGTATTCAACATCCTATTTCAACCAATTTGCTGCTAACATTGTGCATGTGTAAACCCAATGGAAAGTAATCCTGCTATACTATACACAGATTTTAAAATGGACTGTGGGGACTCACGTTGTGGTGATGATCTCATCTCTGGTTCTCCTGATGAGCAGGACTGGTCCCTGATATCTGGAGGAAGAGAAGGAGTTGTGTTAATCATCAGCCACATCACTGCCAGCTACGCCAACAACAACAAAAAAGATTAGTTTCACAATTACGCAACATATATATATGTATGTTGCGTAATGTTCAGTGATGCATACTTTGACTTTTATGATTAGTGACTCTATGAATAGACTGCCCCACTCACTTGAGAAGCTGCTCAGCATTGTTGAGGTTCATGTACTGCCTAACTGTGTGTTGTACCAACGGTCCTAAGGCGGAACAAAGATATTTTAGTTGCTTAAACAAAGCTCCATGCTGCAATAATTAATATACATGTGACCTTCAACCCCTAGGACTCACTCCAGCTGTCTGGCATGACCTTGAGGGCCAGAGGAAGGAGGTCATCGAAGGAGGCGTCCAACACTAAAGACTGGATCTCTGGGTATGACATCACTGCCCAACTGGCTGAGAAAGGGAATGGAGAGATAGAGGGATAAGCAGAACCAGGAAGGAAGGACTAAAACACATGATTCACATGTATAGCATAGTGCCCATCATGTATTGTCCTGGTCTTTGGGTACCTGTGAATCCTCCTATGGACCAAGCGTATACGACAATGTCGGTGAGCTGAAAGCCGAGTTTGTGGATCGCAAACTGGATCACTACATCCATGGCGTTGGCCTCATTCTGGGGGAATGGCACTCCCTGGCAGAAAGATGCAAGTAAAAAAAGCAATATCCCTGCATTATTAAACATAACAGCAACACTCAATCCACCTTAAAAAAACATGCACATGGAGCGTACGTAGCCTCTTGTGCAATGCTGTCAAACTGAAACCAGAACACATGCCGTTGTTTTCCACTGTGTTTGTCAGGACTATGTGACACACAGCCATGCACTGTAAGCTAATGCTAGTTTAAAGATATAGTACCAAATCTGAAAACACTGCTTACCGTACTGCCTCCAAAGCCAGGGTGGTTCCAGCCCAGGACAGAGTAGCCACCTACAGAGCACATCAACACAAGATTTAACTGCAGTATAATTGAAATACAACAATTTCATTCTGTGCTAGAGCATTATAAAATATATTGACTATTGTGAAGTAGTGGATTCCTCACCCTCCAGTGGAGTGTTCATGCAGCCCACCTCATAGAAGCCTGCGTTCCCCTCACAGCAGATGACCTGTGGCAGAAATCATACATGTCAAGAGCTACCCATAGTGTGACTGATGTGACACGAGTTTTGTTGCACCCTGGAACAAGCCCAAGGCACAAAAACAACAAATCGATCCAGACACTAACCAGGGTCTGGCCATTCTGTCCCCCGTCTCTCCTCCGATCCACAAACATTGTGTCAATCTCATTGCCATCGCAGGCCACAAGCTTGTTCCTTTGGCCGTCAAACTGTGACAAAATGTAGGAAAATCGACAGAGAATGGCGATCGTTATTTATTGAAGTTAGTATAGTTAGTACTGAATTTCCCCTTGGGGATCAATAAAGTATCTATCCATCTATCTCTATCTAGACAGTTAAGACCGTGAGTGTGTGGTTGTTGTTTGTTTTTTTACCTCTTCTATTAACCTAGCCTGGCCTTGCAGAAGCATGGGCCTCATGGCTTTCTGCAGTAAACCTACAGAGCCAGGGTACAGCATCCTCCTCCCAAATGAGTGGGCAATAAGAAAACTGGAGAGGAAGACAATATATTTGATGACACTGTGGCGACATTGGACAAATACTTTATAATATCCTGGAAAAATGAGAATGAATAGGGGTGATATAAGATGCAAACCTACTATAAAGCAGACTGTATCTATCCCCTGTGATATTAGTAACAAATCTGCAGTGTCGTCTTGCAGTCATGCAGAGTCTTCATTTTTGGATGGTACTGCATTTACCTGATGATGTGGCATGGTAGAGTGCGCACAGAGTTGAGGACACTGTCTGCTGCTCCTCTTAGTCTGGGCTCTGGCTTTAGCAGAGAAACACCAGCCTTGGATAGTTTTCTGTCAAACACAGAGTCAAAGGCTTAAAATGAAACAGATGAGCCCCAAAACATTTGACATCACTGGATGCATTTATTCAGTGCATGTATTCATCATTTAATTATTTATTCATTTATAAGGACAATGCACATTAATCAACGTTTCTGTGAATGTGCCAGTGTTAGCCAGCTGGCTAATTTTTCTAATAATGAACTGACCTTGATTGGACTAGAATTGCAGCAAACACATGGCAATTTCAAATGGCAATGAAATAGAAGACACTTACGGACTGCTGACTTCTGTCCAGCTGAAATCCGAAGGCCAGCACGAGAAGTCAAAGTCATAGCACCTTAGATTTTTCTACATGAAAAGCACAAACAACAAAGTAGATACGTTTGACGTATTTATATAGATACTTACAAACACATGAGTAATTATTATAAAACCTTATTCCCCCCAAAATGGTCATACTAATACCAACAGCAATCAGGGATTAACAGCACTTGTATCAAGTTGCCATGACCTCACCTTGGTTGCTGGTGTATGATTCTTCTTGGTTTCTTCAAGAATGGAGATAAACTGAAGATACTCAGAGTTTTTCCATCTCCCCCACCCTGGGGGAGAGAATGAAGGAAGGAAGAAAGGGAGGGAGGGAGGGAGGAAGGAAGAAATACAGCAATAACAGAGAGATATAGGCTGAGTACACATGAAACACAAACAACATGTTGCTGCAAAGCCTCGAGAACGCGTTTAGTATGCTTTGGGGGTGTAGACCTTGTGCAATGGTCTCAATGTTAATGAAATCTTATTGGCATGCGGAATACACAGCATACATTATGATATCTTAAAGATGAATGAATTGAATTAGTCATTGCCTGCCAGTCAGTTGAAATCTGTAGCCTCACCTCTAAGACAGGCCACTCCTAGAAGACACACCAGCACTGTTCCCACATACTGACTCACTGGAATCAGCTTACTGCTGCAGATGTAACCTAAAAATACACAAAGCAACAGTGACTTCAGACATCCACAAACCACCCCCCCCTCTTCTCTTTCTCTGCTAGATCTGAGCCTCATTAACAGGCACCAACACAAAGATTCACAGTAGGTAACTACCCTACAACGATACACATCAATATCAGAAGCTCAATTATACACTATGGAATAGCACACAACCTCAAGCAATTCATTTCTATTGCGGCAGTCTGACTGGATGATTCAGTTGATGAACTTTATATTAATCCCACTTGTAGGAGAACAGAACATCACACCCAGTGGCAGTTTGTCTTCCTTAATGGAAGGAGAAATGTCGTCTAGAAAGAAAATACATCTTATGACATTTGTCACTGCCAAACATTCTGAGAAAGACTTTTACTGAAACATGTGAAGCTCATATTTTACAGTATTCACAATAAGAAAAACATTGCTTCAGTGTTTAAAAATTATATATTATGCAAAACTACATACATAATAAGCAAACTGATGTTCCCAATTTCCACTGTTATACATTTCATGAAACCAAATTCTTTATATTTCACAATATACAGTATGTATGTATGTATGTATGTATGTATGTATGTATGTATGTATGTATGTATGTATGTATGTATGTATGTATGTATATTTAATTTTCATTTAACGTGAGGATTGTTTTTACAATTAATTGATGAGGGGTCATCTTCAAATGTCTTGTTTTGTCCAACCAATAGTCCAAAACCAAAACTATTTAATCTACAACACTAACAGAGAAAAGCAGCAAATCCTCACATTTGCGATACTCGAACCAGAGATTATGTGCGGTTATACCTTAATAAGTGACTTGTAAAAATTGTTGCGGATTAATTTTCAGTTGGTCAAGAAATCAACTAATATTTCTGATGATTTCACCTCTGGTCTTGACTGCAGTAAGTAATGGAGAATAAATAAGTCTCACTGTGTTTTCCATCAAACATAATTCTTACAACCTACCTTTCCTGTACAGATAGCAGATGAGAAGAGGAGAGCTGTAGTAAGACAGAGACCACAGGGCTGAAGCCTGGACAGAGAAAAGAGAAGGAACGTTTATTTATATAGCACATTTCAGCAACAAGTCAATTCAAAGTGCTTTACATAAACGTGTTAAAAGCATTGAGACAACGTGCAAAAGAAACACACTACAAAAGGACATGTTAATACAGTTAAAAACGGTCATTAAAGAGTAAAGAGAATAGGAATTAAAAACTGAAATAGAATACAAGAATAAATGTTACAGTGCAGTGTAGGAAATGTATAATTCTTTGATTTAATAAAAAGCAGCGGAACAGAAAAGTCTTCAGTCTTTATTTAAAAAAACAGAGTTGCAGCGGACAGTTTTCTGAGAGTTAGCCTAATGTTTGCTCCAGGTATGTGGGGCATAAAAACTGAATGCTGCTTTTCAATGTTTAGTTTTGTTTAATTCAGTTCAATGTTCACTCTGGGGACAGAGAGTAGGTAATGTCCCAGACAACCTGAGAGGTCTGGATGGTTCATAATGTAGCACACAATCAGAAATGTGGAAATTTGGCCCTAAACCATTCAAGGCAAGGCAATTTTATTTCTATAGCACGTTTTCTGCACAAGGCAACTCAAAGTGCTTTACATTAAAAGCAAAAACAAAAGCAAAGAGCAGAAAAAGCAAAAAAATATATATAATAATTATATATATATATATATATATATATATATATATAAAAAAAGCACAAGAAAATGTAAAATTCGAATGAATAACAAATTTGAACGAGATAAAATACAAGAATAAAAAAATAAAATTTGCAGTTCAGTATATTCAGTGCTTTATAAACCAACAGTAGTATTTTGAAATCAGACCTCATAACCAGGGTGGGAAATTAGCACCCGCCACCAGCCAATGGCGGGTACTTTTTCAAAGTGGCGGGTGACTTTGCCTTGTATACTAGCCACAGTGGCGGGTGGATTATAAAACATATTTTTATTTGTTACTATTTAAAACGAACACGCCATTCTTGCCCAAGCACCGGAGGGAGAAACCGCTCGCCTCGGCGTAGTTGATCTGCAGATGTCGTGGTGAAATGAAGCTCGAGTGACCCATGTTGACGTCCACGGAGCCGTAAGACGAGTTCCGGCCTATGGTGGCCGTCCTGCGAGGTCACCGCGACGCGCACGGGAAAGCGAGCAGGGCTCGAGCTCCGGTGTCGTCCCGGTAGTAGCCCGCAAAGCTTTCAGTCCGGCTTTACAGTCTGTACTGCGATGCCCTCGCTCCACACACACACAGCTGAGCTGAGAGGTGTGTGCGTTAAAACACGCGCTATATGACTGGGAACGATACAGAGATGATTACCAACGACCGCTGGCGCAGATGAACTAACGCTAGTCTCGTTACTGTAAGTAGGCTACATTAAAACCTTTGTGAGTAAAAAGTCAATACTTATCAATGCACTCACCTGTCCACAGGCATAAACATGTAGGAAGCGATATTTCAATCTGCTCTGTCCACTCGTCCACCGTAAAAAATATAAGTGGCTGGTAAAATTGGGCATCCACCAGCCACTGTGGCTTGTGGGCAAAAAAGTTAATTTCCCACCCTGCTCATAACTGAAGTGAACTTGACAGAACTTCTTAATCTTTTCAATACAGTATTATCAGTCATACTGACCCAACCGATGATGCTGTCGGTGTGTTTCTCTAGACTCCTGGGTTGGTAGGTCCATCCCTGCTGTGAGAGAAAATGTTGTTCATTACTGAGCACTGTTGCTAACGTCTGCCTTTCAGATAGCTAACGTTAGATAGCTAGCTAGCTAGTAGCCTCGACTGTAACCATTTAAAGAGACAGGGTGATATATATTCCAGCTACACACCGTCTTTACAGTGGCACTGTTAAAATTAACATGCATGCTTTTTCTTATTATTCGTTTTCTGTTCAGCTTCTATCTTTTCTCCTCCCGTTTTGGCAAAGTTTCCTCTCACCTTATGTCAATGACAAAAACAGTTTACGAGGCTTCAGTTAGACTGGCTGTCACTGTGACGGTGAAACTAAAAGTAATTGAACATGAAGACAAGCGCATTGATGTGCGGCTGGCATTTCATTCATTTACAAACTGTCACCCCGGCAGTGACAGCAGGGTTTCTGGTTTCAATAACAAACACCCGACACTTCCGGGGATGTAGCCCGAGCTACATCAATGCTAAGACATTAAATACTGCTCAGTTTTCGCAGTCGACTGTTCTCAAACAAATGCAAAACATTATAAATACCCCTACCCTTCTCCCGCCCCTGCCTTCAGGTCGAGACTGGTCCGGTGAACGGTGAATACGTTGTAAATGAGGCCCTAAAATACAGCGGAGCAACATCCAACCAGCCATTCTTCAACTACGAGGACTACGGAAGCCTGCACTGATCAAAAATCTCAAAGGCGAAAGCGCTTAGAAATTAGTTGAAAAAATGTTTTGCAGACAAGCAACATTAAAGACAACATGTTTATTTTAAAATGTCTATGATTAAATACAGATGTCCATAGAAGTACAAGATCATTGGTACAATACCAAAAGTAAATAAGAGATAATATAACATTAACTTTCACCTCTATGTGCAGTCATCAAAGCAAATCAGTAAAAAAAAGTAATATTAAAGAGCAATAGCTTAGAATACAAAAAAAAACATTCAAACAATTGAGTTGCATTTCCCTAAAGCACTGACGTTTTTCTCCAAATCCCAACTCTGACAATCAGTTGTTACTTTTGTTTATAAAGGCCTTCTGCTGCAGCTGGGACCTGAGCAGATGTGACAGCTGGATGAGGATGAGATGTGGGTAGGTGATCAGCTCTGACACTGTTAGTATCTGAAAACAAAGCACAAAGACAAACTCACACAAAAATCTCTTGTCCCCCAGTCTCTTTTATTCTTCCTTAAACACAGACAGCCCACGCAACAACAACAACACAGGGGCGAAGGAGCGCTGCCTGTCAGCGCATGGCGTGATAATATGCCACAGTGTCAGGGTGATGTTCAGGCCAGCGTGATTGGTGAGTGTGAGAGGAATGTGAGGGGCATATGAGTGACAGTGCAAACACACACACACACACACACACACACACACACACACACACACATACAGTTTAACATACAAAAACACACACAGGTGATGCAAGGATTTTTGCTTACCGCTCCAGTTCCTTATAGACATCATCCTCTCCTCTTGGCTTCAAATCCTGGCATAAAGAAGAAAAGGGGGAAGAGAGGCAGGGGAAGAGTGAGACAGTGAAGAGGAGGATAAAGAGAGACTCATGGTACTGAGGCCAGATTTATGTCCCTCTGTACCCTGTGTAATAAGATTAATTTGTTAATACCACTAATGTAAGGGTGACAGTTGATAGGCAATGGGTTTATCTGAGAGAGAGCTGACAGATTGGAGGAGAGGACTGCAAATGTGAGGGAAGACATATTCTGCTGACAGCTTAGGGAGGAAGCAATAGAGAGAGTGAGAATATGTATGCATTGGTGAATGTGTGTTCCACAACTCCTCACAAACACACATATTCACCATGCCTTTGTGTGTGTGCAGGGGATGACACAATAACTCACCATGTAGACTGAGCCCTGGGGAGGAGCCTGTTGGGAAGGGAGGAGAGCGGAGAAAACATGTGTAATGAACAACAAGTGACAGAGAGGGAGTTATAGTGGAAATCAGAGGACAAACAGAAACATAGGAGAAAAGCAAAAAATAAAAAGAGTAAAAACAAGACAAGATAGGAAAGGGGAGGGTGGGAGAAACAAAAAGAGAAGAGAAAGAGTGCTAAATACCAGAGGAGAGGAGTGGAAGAGGAGAAGGTGAGGGTAACATGAGTAGGGAAATTCATCAGAGGATATTTAGTTATAGAACATTTCTGAATTCATCACCTGTCTGATATCCTCAGGATTTTCATAGATGTTCTCTGCTTCACTAAAGTGGACAGACAGAGACTGCTCAATACCTGAGAACAGAGAGAGAGAGAGAGATAGTTACCAATACAGACTCGCACACATATACACACACTCAAACGCACAGGGAGGGGGGACTTGGGGCCAGATTTATTACAACAACCCCAGAGGATGTCTTGGCTCACATCACTCAGTGGCACCCAACAGGGCTGGACGAAACATGGAAAGCTGTCAAAAAAAGAAAACGCCGGAAGACTCACCGCGATCAGAAATGTGTTTCTGTCTCCATAGCAACACACCGACAGCCGCAGCAACCAGGGGCACCAGGAGTAATAAAGCAGAGAGAGAAGGGAGCAGGGAGGGGGTGGTCACACTGACACTCTCGACTAAAGGGAAAGAAAAAAGTGAGACAGAAAAAAGCCATTAATGTTTCCAAGAACAGTGCTGATATAAAACCTGTAGAGCTGAGTGTGTGGTTGACGTTATTGCTGTTTGTTTTCCATTTTGCTCTATTGTTCAGGTCAAAAGGGGGCAACCTTTTTGCAAGCTATAGATTTGAAGACATGTTGCAATTGAGATTTGCTAAACATGTTACATGCATTTGCATCATGCT
Source organism: Gymnocephalus cernua (assembly GCA_023631565.1). Lineage (NCBI taxonomy): Eukaryota > Metazoa > Chordata > Actinopteri > Perciformes > Percidae > Gymnocephalus > Gymnocephalus cernua. The sequence continues at coordinate 31,455,490 of CM042429.1, forward strand.
ACTGTCAGTCACAGACAATGGGTGCAGTGGAAGAAGGCGAAGAAATCCAGGCTCTGTCAGACAGAGTGAATAGTCTGTATGACAGCTGAGTAGACATTGATCTGACAGACCCTCAGCCTGGACAGTAAACGCTGTCAATTTGAAACATGAACGAGAAGAATAGAACCAGTATCAAAGAGACCAGATGCTGTCAGATCATCACAAAAACCTCAGCAAATGCCACTTCCATACAGAGTAGTTTGATTTGACTTTTTGCAAACCCTATCTGTTCCCTATTTCATAATCTAAATATGTTTGTCGTTGTGTAGGTAAAGTCAGGAGAGGCTTTTCCATGCACACTCTCTTAACATCTGATCCTAGCAATAAACTGCCTCCAGGCAAAATGACAAACAATGTAAATAGTCTTTCAACTGAACCCTGCCAATGCAGCATCGGAAAACAGGTGGATAGAAAGCGTGGGCATGATTATCACAAACATTACATAAGCAAACCATTTGCTCACTTTTGTACCAGTTAAATTCTGTTGGAAGAGCTCATGCATGCTATCAAACTTGTCAGGTTTGTTTGCATAATGAGGATGACATCAGTCTTGCAAAACACAGCCACAGGGTGACACGAGGATCGAGAGGGATGTACTCGTTTCCACAGAGACAGACTGCTGTAATTTAGTGTACCTTAACAAGTGTTCTGTCGCTACCTGCTCACTTTTCATGGAGCACAAAGCAATCAGATCTGTCAGACACTGGATAACCAAAGAAAAGCCTAATAAACAGAACAGTTACTACAGAGCTACCAAAACAGCCCTTTTTATTAAGTCATCCTCTTTTCTAAACAATTCATGCAGTGTCTCTCTGTGGCATTTGAGGTTATCTGATGGACAGAAACCTGGCAAAATGAATGTCCACTCAGACATCTTATCAAATTTGGTTTGTTAAAGGACTGGCCCGTGGGCTTCACCTTAGTCCTGGAGTTACAGCTTTTAGCCTGGTTAAAACATGATCAATCATTATATGCTGTGTGAGATGTAATTGATTGGTGAGTATGTGTAGAGGTTGCTAATGGAATACTGTGGTGAGTGCTGACCCCAAGACTGACCTGCACTGTTCTCCATGCCAGCTTTAACGCATGAATTATGGTAATTGAGTGCAGTGAAGTGGGGCATAAATGCTTCCAGTTTCTCACTAGCACATCCCTCTCTCCACCTTTCATTCATCTTCCTCTATCTCACCTTTTCCTTTCCTCTATTCGCACTTCCTTCCTACGTCGTCTATTTAATCTCAAATGGGGGGGGGGGGGGGGGGGGGTTATATCAGTTTGATTGTAGAGGAGGGTGTCTGATAGAAGGCAGACCAAATAACTGCTTTCATGCTTTGCAGGTGATGGGCCAACTCTGGATGGCAAATGATTGTAGAAAAATCCCTGACATTTCAAGTACTTTATGTGCTGCAGAGCACAATGATTGCTTCCATTTAGCATTCTCTGAACTGTGCCACTGGTGAAAGGAATTATATTATGCTAAATTTGTTTAACTTCTACAACCAGCTTTTAGATTTGGCTTACAACACATACAATATCCCCAAATTATATTAATATGTTAGGCTATTTCCAGTGAGCTAAAACGTTGTTTCAGTTTGTTCTGGTTGTGGTGATGGGTCGTGGCGATGGCGCAGTGGTTAGAACACATGCCTTTGGTGTGGGAGACCAGGGTTTGATTCCCACCATGATCCATCAACCAATGTGTCCCTAGTTGCTCCAGAGGTGTGCGACCTCTGATATATAGCAATTGTAAGTCGCTTTGGATAAAAGACATGTAATGTAATGTAAAAAAATCCCACTGTCTCTGGATGCCTACTGCTACCCAGAGCAACTATTTATATTTATAAACCCTTAACAGTCACTGCTTATTGTCATACTATTCATTATTAACCAATAACAAACGTTTGAGCTATCTTGCACTATTGCAACGTTTGTGCAACCTGTCACTTTTCAACAGTGTAAATGTAGGTCATCCAACCCTCACATTATTTAACTGCTCACTCTGCTCAGTCTAAATTCCTCATGTTACACTGGACAAATCCCACTACAAACATTTCTTTCCGATCCAGCCTCTCCAATCAGGCGAAATCTTGCTGCCACTTTTCCTCTCCCTATCTTTATCACCTTCTCTCTCTTTCCTCCATTTCCATTACTCTTATAGCCGTACCATCAGTGTGCATCATGATGAGCTCTGGGCCCCTCAACCCAAGTGATGTATTAGGGTATGGGGAGTGAACTCATCTCTGCTAAGGGATCCATTCAACTGTCACATCCTCCTGTGCTCACCCCACAGGCACCAATACAATAAGCCTGAATTATTTAGTTTTTGTGGGGAGATGTCCTAAGGTCCTGTCTTCTTATATTCACATATCAACTGGGTGAGTGTGATGAGAAAAACGATTACGACGCCTTTAAGTTTTATAGAAGAAGAGGCTGAGCAGAGTATTAGCACTGTGGTGGATTTTTTTATGAAAAATGGGCACGTAAATGGAGTTATTCCCGCTGGATATTATCTGCAAATCACAACTTCACAGAAGCCTTGACCTGTAACCTTTTTAACTACATTAAAGAATCATGACATATGGTATCTGTCAGAAGTTTTTGTCCTCTGTAAACTATGGGCTTTCTGGCAGATGAATTGACCTGAGGTTGGCTTGAATGCGCCGTAGAATGCTTCACGGAGCACATATCCAAGAATCTTCCACATTCATGGTTCATTATCTCCACTGTGGTTGTCAGGACTCCTGGGCTAGTCAAATAATATAGTGTCGATAAAGAAAATCAAAAAATAGAGCAGTCTGCGTTATACCATACCATCCCTGCCACCGTTATGGGGCAGTGTGACAGCTTGCGTTGCCGAGATGGTCTGCCCATTTTTCAGCTGTAGGGTGCAGGTGTAGATCCCAGCTGTGTCAGAGGTGATGGGTAAGGGTAGAATGGTGGTGATGCTGCCAGGCCCTTTGCTTAACAAATGCAGCCTCTTATCCTGGTATTTCCAAGTAGCACTGTGGACCTGGGAATGCTCTGAATACTGGCACCTCAGTTGCAGCTCTAAGGAGGATCGGCTGGTTGTAACTGTGGATGTGATGCAGAGCAGCGTGGGGGAGGGGAGAGGAGTGTAGGAGGATAAGGGAGGGAAAATGTTACAGAGGGATGAAAGAAATAAAAAGAAATGGAAGGAAGGATGAGTAAGTGAAAAAGACAGGCAGGAGGGAGGAGGAAGGAGCAAGGCAGGATGAGAAAGTGAGTTAAAGGGTAGTGTGTGAATATAGAAAAGGCCAAGGACAGATGGAGAGTAATGGGGTAAAGGGAAAGTGATATGAAAAACAAAGAACAATTCAGAGAGGGGTCAAAATAATATATATTCATTAAAGTGATTTGCTGCTAATGCATTGGTTGACTGTGACTGATGCTTAGTGTCTCATCAAACTGAAATGAGGATCCATCTGGGTGTAATCAAGCTCCACAGCCCCCCGCCACACACACACACACACACACACACACACACACACACACACACACACACACACACATGCAAAAACATGCACATTTCAGCCTTGATTAGTGTGATCAGTGTGGGCCACATACAGTCTTAGTGGGAGGGCAGCAGGTATAATCATACATAATGATACTTATAATGAGGTGGGGTAAAAATATATGCGCCACATGATTGGTGGGGTGGATGTGTATGCGTGTGTGTGTGTGTGTGTGTGTGTGTGTGTGTGTGTGTGTGTGTGTGTGTGTGTGTGTGTGTGTGTGTGTGTGTGTATGTGGGATACAGATGTGTGAAGCAGGGTGACAGTGACGGATTGGCTGGTCATATCTGGGCGGCTGTGATGGATGCCAGTGAGACTGTGATTAGTAAAGTCTTCCAAGGCTGCCATGACAGGGCATTGTATGTATGAAATGTATTGAATGGATCCCAAGGCTTATGTGTGTGTGTTGGGTTCTGCGTGTTTCTGCTAACGGTGAAACTTCCCCAAGGCTCTCTGATAAAAATCAACAGGTGTTCTGCTATTTCTTAAGCAATAGACTATTGTAAATGTAGCTATTCATTTAATAATGTGACATTTTATCAATAGCTTCTGGAAATTCTCTTCACACTTATTCCACAGAGTATGATCTGTGAGAACAATGAACTGGGAGCTGGTGAGAATTCAGTATCTTGCTTCAGCAAGGCAAATGCTTTTAGAATGGGTCCTTTGGCTACAGGGAAGTCTCTAAATTGACTGTGTCACCCACTGCCACATATTACTGTCATGTACACTGTTTAGATTAAGAAAGGAGTAAGTTTATATTTACGTGAATTAGATGAGAAGGTCGATACCAATCTGTGTGCTACAGTCAGTATGGAGCTGGAGCCAAAAGGCGATTAGCTTAGCTTAGCATAAAGACTGGAAACAGAGGGAAACAGCTAGCCTGGCTCTGTCCAATATAACATATCTAAAGCTCATTAATCAACATGTTACGTCTTTGCTTAATCCATACACAAACAGAAATGCAAAAAACTGTTTTAAGGGGAGTTATGTCCTGTAACACGAGGGTACAGTGATTTTCGAGTCGTTTTGTCACAGTGAGGTTGCCAGGCAACCAGCGGAGAGGCAGTGTCCCACCATTTCTGCAACTTTCAGAAACCGACAATTTTGTGTTTAGCTTGCTGTGCGGAGGTGAGAGGGGAGCCAGGGTTTGCAATATTCTCTCTAACTCTCTTTTTTCATTATTGGCACAACTATTTAATTTACTTTTTATGTGAATAACCGAGTTCACTGTTATGAATGCCTTTCAGGAGAGACTATGAAGAAAATATGCGCCATCCCCATAATTATACAACAACAATATTACATCTCCCCCTCTTTATGATATCCGGTTTTTCACTCCGCCTTCCAGTGTAGCCTTCTATAAAATAAAATAAAATACTTTTGATTTGATTTGACCAGGTGAATTGTTCTCACAACACCTCGTACAAACTAATTCTGTTTGGGCATAACCCAACTCTTATGCTAAGCTAAGTTAATTGCCTCCTGGCTTCAGCCTCATACTTAAAGCACAGATATAAGAGTGGTACAGTCTGCTCATTTAACTTTCGCCAAGAAAACAAATAGGCATATTTCCCTAAATGTCAAAGTATTCCTTTAGATAAACTGCAGATAAGTAAAAAACAGAATAAATGGGTGGAGAAAGATAATAAATTCATATGCCTCCAACCAGCTCATGAGGGGTCACAAAATGTTTTGATGAGTATGATCATGCTGGGAGTCATGTGTTATGGCCGTTTTAGTCACCAGATCTCAACCCAATTGAACGTCTAACATCTATTTCATGATCCAAACACCAAATGAGGGAATACATTTTGGAAGAATGATGTTCAATCCCCCCAGCAAAGCAATTGTGGTGGCTCCTGATGGCCCAGCACCTTACTAAGACATTTTATGTTGGTTTTGCCTTTAATTTGTCCTTCCTCTGTTTATTTACCTATTTCATCACAGCTGCTTTGCATTACAGCATCCGCAAAATGTCATGTTATACAGCACAAATACAAGGTTATAATAAAAGTGACACCACTTGTCTCGTAAAAACATCCCCGCCCCTTATTTTATTCTTCCTAATCCACCTCCTTGTTGTCTTTTTCCTCCTCCTAACCCCGACCTGTACCTTTCAGCACGCTGAGCATGGTGTTCTGGATGAAGCCGATGTCATTGAGGATCACTTCACAGATGTAGAGGCCGCCATCTTTACACTCAGGTGTGAGCAGAAAGGAGAAGCTACCGGCCTCTGCATTGTAGGGTGGGCCGGCGAACTGGAGTTTCTTGCTCTGCTCAGTCCAGGAGGTGGAGTTCCTCCAGCGGTTGTATTGGTGCACCAGTCTCATTTTACTGGGCCTTGTCGTGCTGCTTGGAGGTTGCCACAGCAGACGGACGTAGTCCCCCTGGACAACAGGACAGGTCAGGGGGAAGGGTATCGCAGCCTGAGTGGCGGTGGAGATATTTCTTTCTGCAGGCAAGGAGGGAAGAGAAAAGACCAAGGAAACCAGAATGATAAAATAGATGAGACAGTGAGGAAGACGAATGTGAAGACATAACAATGCAAGCAGACAGGGAGCTCAGAAAAAAAGAGGGTGAATGAAGAGTGAGGTGTAGACAGAGAGAGCAAACAGAATAGTAGGAGATTAGGGAAATGGAGATAGTGGAAAAATTCCTACAACAATATGGATTAAGTTCTTATATGCTGAGAGTGACTTCTTCAGTTGGTCTTGCATTTGGCTCTGCCTGATTAGCAAGCTGCTGACAGGGCTCTTAGACTGCTTGTGTTACAAGTCACTCACCATATGTTGCATTGGTAAATGAGACCATTTTGTTAGCTGTGGAGAGAAAGGAAGCAAAAACAAATAATGATGAATAATACATTAATGTTGCAACTATAATATTCACAGGAGGACTGGCTGAATTTTAGTGAAGATCTACAGTAGACTTTTGAATCTTGAAACTGGTCTATAAATGACAGTCAATACTTTGAAGAACTGTTGCTATATGGATGCCCACTCATACCATCAACAAAAGCAACAATAAATGTATTCAATTCCACAATGCTTTTGTTTTCTCTCTCTCTCTCTCAGATCAATCTCACCATCAACAGTCACGTCCACACTGAAGGTGACAAGAGTGTTGCTGCTGTTACCCCACGGGTGAACCATACAGACATAGGTCCCGCTGTCACTGTATACAACCAGGGGCAGTTTGGCCACTGTGCCCGTGTTTGGCTTTTTCTCACTTTTAATGGAAATGCCGCCAGGTGCTGCCCAGGTGATCTTGGTGACAGCATTGTCAGGATTAACACTGGCAATCAGCCGCAGGGTGCTGTGCTGAGGAATGGGTGCAGCGGGGACAACTGTGACTGGAGATGAGGGAGGACACAGGATAATAGGGGTGGAAGAGGTATTTAAATGTTTTACTTGAGTAAAAGTGTAAATATATCCATTACAAGTAAATGTTCGGCAGTTACATTTTTACTTCATAAAGCAGAGAAGTATCACCAGCAAAATAAGTACAAGTAGTTTTTGCAGAATATATTAATGATGTGCGACAAAGGCAATTTGTTTTAGTAATATTTAGCACTCAAGCAAATATTAGTTATGTAACATTTCATAATAGCATATGTTAAAAGAGATTTAAAAGACTTTAAAAAGAAAAAAGAAAATAGAAGTACATAGATGTCACTAAAAAACTAACTAATGTGCATAGACATTTAAATGGATAACACTATATGTTCGCTTTACAAACTAAGATGTATGGAGTCCGACAAATGTCACAAATCACATGTTGTTTTTTTCTACCTGTAAGGATGGCTAAGAGGATAATCTTTTCACTCAGTTTCCTCCCGTGTTGCTTTATCAAGCATGAGTAGAGACCGCCGTCCTCCATTCTGGGAAGAAAGTACAGAGAGAAAACCCCGGTGTCTTTAAAGTTGGGGTCAGTCAATCGCATGGATGCCTTTAAAGCATGACCTGAGAACGCTTCCCTTTCGCTGGCTGAGAGAACCAGTTTCCATTCATCCACACCAAGTGGCTTCACCATCCAGTTAATGGCCACGGCACCCCTCACTGTTGCATCAGTACAGACCAAGGTGGTAGGCATGCCCTCTCGAGCCAACACAACATCGTCCCACTCTGAGGAAGAGAGGACAAAAGTTAAGCATTATAACAGGTGAATTATTCAGACAAGTCTTTGAGAAGGCCTTCAAATTCTGCACTTTTACTACAGGGCTGATGTCTGTTTTTATATCCTGTCCTACAAGTATAGGTACATATGTTTCAAGGCTGTCTTAAAACAATACTCCCATAGAGTTATTGGTCCCTGTAATTGTTCCTTCTGTCCATACTGGCACCAAAAAGATCCCCTCTCAAAGCTATTTCAATATAAGTGAGGGGGGGCAGGAGTTTTGTGGAAGCTTATATGGGGCTTCAGCAGTCAGAGCCAAATCTTATGGGTATCTTCTAAAGTTACAATCTTTTTAGCACCAAATTTCCTCTTTCAGTTTCCCTGGACAGCATTTCTTATCTGAGCTGCGGTGGATGGGCAGTAACAAAAAAAGAGAACTTTGTACAAAAAAAGACTAACTTCTGGAACACAGAATACTGAAGCATCGTATAAGCTTCAAATACATTTAACATTATTTTTTAACACTGTATTGTACTTTGGATTTTGTCTTACAATGAAATCACTTTAGAAAAGGGATTTATTTTCAGCCAGTATGGACAAGAGGAAACAATTACAACGACCAATAACTCTTTCAATGTACACATGGACATGTGAGGGTCATTTTAGGACAGACTTTAAAAATGTGAATCTATTCTTTAAAGATGGTCAGATTAAAGCCAATAAATATGGAGGAAACAAGTTCATTCATGTTTGCACTCTAAGTAACATTAGCTGGGACATTTAGACTCTCTTCCCTGCAAGATTAGTTTAGGCACATATTTCTAAAAATCACAGAAAGTATTTCATACCTGTGATGCCAGAGTGAGAGGAAAATACCGCAAAGGAAGAAACAAGAATAACGGTGAGAAAACCAGACTCCATCACACATCGAAAGAAAAGAAAAAAACCCTTACTGCACCAGCTGTCTCTGCAACACTGTGACCTTTCTAAGTACACTCCAGAACACCAAGTATTGTTCACTTTCCTGCTATATTACTGGTGTCCCTGACTGTCATGTTAACAAGTTTGGTGCGCATCTTTCAGCCCAACAGGATGTGGCACGACCAACAATGGGATAATCAACAGGAAAAGACTGTCATTATTGCCGTGTGTGTGTGTGTGTGTGTTTGAGGCTGATAAACTACATGTACTGATATTACCATGGCCCCACATCATAATGTAGGCCATACAACTTCAAAGCTGAACTTCTGGGTGATTAGTTACAGAACTTCTGACCTTAACATTCAGTTTGACAAAAGGAATGAGCATGTACTGGTGAGTATCACAATGTGTGTGAAACAGAGAAAAACGATAAGAAAAGCAGAAAGTGAGGGATTGAGGGAGATGAAAAAGCGAGAAATAAAGAGTTTGGGTTAGTGTGGGTGCACAGCAACCTCTAGGCTACATGTCTTTGCATCCCATAAATGTATTTAATTAAGCTAAAGGTATTATCAGCTCCTCTGAGCACTATTACAGATTTTTCCATAATTACCATTGGGTGAATGGGGGCGTTGAAGAGAGATAGTGAAAGAGAGGAATGCATATATGTATTGTGGGTGTCTAATGACAGGGAAAGAGAAAAAAAAAGGGAGAGCAGCAAGGAGGGAGATGTGTGGAGGAAGAGATGCTCAGACAGAAAGAGAAAAACCCAGGGAGCTGAGAAGTGTGAGAGTGTTGCAAGGGAAAAGAGACTGTATGACTTCAAAGAAGCCTGTGACTGCTGACACAGAGCATGGTACAGATCCTGTGGCCCCTCCTCTATGGGTAAATAATCACCATAAGCCTTGGCTCTGTCTAATGAATCCACTGCCAATGAGCTAATATCTGTTAACTATGCGCTTCATTATCACTGCCACAGACCCCCGGAGAACACTAGAATGGAGGACAGAATGAATAGCAGCAAGGAGTGAAGGGCGAGTGGACAAAGGAAATCGAATGATGCGGGAAGAGGGAGAGAGGGAGGGAGAGAAGGGGAAGGAATGAGGAGGAAGGAGAGGAAAGTGAAGTGTAAATGAAGGGAAGGTGTAAGAAGGTGTAAGCCTTACACTGTTTGGGGTGTGAGATAGCGAGAGAAAAAAAAGAGGTGATGCACTGTATCAGTAAAGTGGGTGGTAGCTGGAAAGTGGAAGGTGTGAAGGTCGATTTGGTATGGTTATGAAAAACAGATGAGTTTTGGGAGGAAAGGCAATGAAATCCTTGATTTGGTGGCCGTTTTTTTTAAAGCACGTTATGCTACCATGAATGCAAACAATTTAGTGGTAGCAGCGGTAGTACAGGTGGTCCCTGCACACTTTCTCTGACTGTGCTGGTGCTCAAACAATCAGATACAGAGTCAAAAAAGACTGCAAAAATTAAAAGATGGTCATGCAAGTACTGTTGGCATTTTAAAACCCACAGTCTCTGGATTAACAGGGGGCAAGGAGTGGGAAAGAACATTAAACTCATCCTGTCTCTTTGAAGACATAAATCTCCAAAAGAGGAACATGTTTCAACTGTTAATTTGTTTTTCTTGTGCGCAGAACATGGTTTGACCTCTGATCATTATCAGCATCTTCAGAAATACAGTCTGGAAATTAGAGGGTGACACTGGAGGGGAATCTGGAAAAGGAACAGAACAGAAGGAACCGAGCAGCACGGTTTAAACTGTGAGACTTATGGAGATGTAATTACATTGGCTGTAAAACACTTGGGTATAGGGATTAGACATAAACCAAATAATGCCTTTGCTATGCTAGTATGCACCCTGCCTCAGAGGAAAATAGGGCAAAAATGAATTGGAAGTTATTCTGTGGAAGAAAAAAAATCTCATCAACAAGAGAGTCTGCAAATAGATACATGAGAAGCTGTTTCCTCTTGATTTGATTTTTCTGACTGCCACTGGATTTGTATTTTGCCGTTATTTAATGAATGTTTATTGATTCTGGCATCTGTTGTGCTACAGTTTATGAGCTCATCCCAATTGTGTGTGCAGAAACAAACAGCAGAGGGCGTAAGAAGCATCTGTTTCAACGTACCTCGCCACTGTATCCAAACTGTCTGACTCGGATACACTGTGTAGTAACTTTACATTGTTTTTTAGGTCGAGTACCACTTTTCTGTAGATAATATTTACATACATTTGCTGCTTATTTAATTGTATGCATTTAGAGCGGTGGGTGCAAATTGATTTAAATTACTTTAAGGCAATATGGATGAGCTGATATATAGGCTAGGCTACTAAAGATATCGCCATATTCCTGGATATGCATCACGCTTTCGGATCATTTCCATGTATGACAGAAATCAAAGTAAAACATGCTGCACTTTAGATGCTATCTAGGTGCAAGTTTTGTTTTCCAAGGTGATAAAATACTGTTGTCGATTTCAACAAGTTGTTCCCAGAGGTCCTAATTGTTTTTTTTTTTTGGAAAGCAGGGCTGTGGACGACTCTCAGGCTGATGACATCACCCAGTCAGTCACACACAGTCGGACAGCCGCGCGCTCAGAGGAACTAGTTGTTGGAGTAGAGAGAGAGCGGCAGCACTTCATAACATCCAGAGCGCTAGCTGGGGGGAATTATTCACCTGTACGCTGCCAGGACGAATTCACAAGGATTTTCATTATTTTTTAGCAGACTCCGTCTTAAAGGCGCAGTAAAACAAGAATATCTGTCGGACTCCAGGTCTGTCCTGTAGCCAAACAAGTTTATTTTTTGCCTTGAGTGAGTAATCTTTTACACTGAAATTGACCCGCATCTGAAGGATTCGATTTTACATTTATTCCGGAGAGACTGCGTGCCTAGCCTATAGTTTCATAGAGGGGACAGTAATCGACCATGGCGAGACATGATGCCCAAAACTGGCATGCCTGCTCAAAAATGATCGGACTGCTCTGCTTGGTCGCGTCGATACTTCTTCAACACGGTAAGAAATGATCACTTATAAAAACTTAATAATGTCCAATTGGTTGTGAGCAGTACACTACCTTTCAATTATTCTCAAAGCTTTAATAATTTAAGAGGAGATACATTTAAACCTGACCACCACCTGTCAGGCCGGTGACGGGAGCAGAACATCCGGCAGGTAATTACCTGACTCGCTGTAGCTACTGGCGAGGTTTTCAGCTTTAACACTTAAAATGTATTACGATTTTTTAAATACAGTCACGTGAAATGGTATTTTAAACTATGACCCTTTTCCTCATTCTTCCCATACTTTCGGACATGAATCATCTGTTTCGCTCTCTGACCACAGTTTCGGTCGGTGACTCAACGCCATGTTTAGTTTTCCTAAGGTGTGGCTCTGTGAAGCAAGGTGTTTTTCTCAGGTACCTGCTGGCCTCTGTAGTCGAGTCCTCTCCTCTTTTAAACAGAGTCACTGTTCCAGTCTGTTCTTAAGCCACCGTTCTCCTCCTCTTCGCCCCCCTGCTCCCTGTTTCTCCCCTCTGTCCGCACATCGTCTTCTATTAGTTACACTTCAGTTGAGAAAAATGGGTCTGGAAACAGCTTTTAATGTACACGGAGAGTAACCGAGTGGGCAACAACTTGAAACTCAATCATTTACACTGATGACATTTAACACTGGATTCCTTATTTGGGGTTCTGCATAGTTTTCGTTCAGTGAACCACCCAGTGTAAATTAGTTGCTATTCCTTTAAACAAGGTAACAGTCCTCCCTGGCTACCTGATTAAACAGGTTAATTATTCAGGCATTTTCCACTTCACTTAAGCACAGGTAGCCTACAGGTACCACTGCCACAGTGAGTAGGCCCACAAACAAGAAAATATTCCTGGCATGCAGTTAACCCATTAACATATGAATGCCTGTGGCATTAAACCAGTTCAACATTTTCAGTGCTTCTTGCTAGGCCAGCTATTTGTTTTGTGCAGTAATTGGGGCAAGAATGTAGGACTAGATCTAACGCTCTGGCACAGCTACAGAATACACTTTCAGTACTGTAGCTGTGCTGTAATGTATTTGATTGTTAGGTTGTTTTAATCGCGACTCATAAGAATAGTCACTCTTTTCACATATTCATACAGTGGGCCTTTTTTGTCCAATTTAATTTTACTGAACATGAAGTGCTCTTAGGGGAGGGACAAGAGTGGGGGGAAAACAAAATGTTTTACATATTTATGAGCGAGGAAAAATGCAAGGTTTAACCAGTACAAGCAAAAACACTGCTTTTAGTTTTCTTTCATTAAACTAATTTTTTCAGAGTGAACCTCTGACCCAATTTTGGGTAATAGTGAAACTATGCAACCTAAGCTACAACTGTGCAGCTGAACCTTTTTTACATGTCTGCTTTGCATTTTGTGTTTCCAACAGCAACCACTTACCTCCACCTTCCAGTTTTCACTATGCTTATGCTGTAATGTAAAAAAAATTCAATATTGAGATTGATGGGTTTTTAATTAAGTTAGGCTTCTGTGGTTACACATGTATATAAAACTAATAGAAACTGGCAGGTGGGGTCCAGTTTAAGCTCTGAAATTACACTATAATACTACCCCCACCCCCCCCAAGTCAAGGTTGTGAGGGACCACGGATGTGGGTCAGAAAGGCTTGGCCCATTACCATGGAGATGTTTTTATTGGAAGACGGGTGGGCTTATGTGAGGGGGAGTTTGGGGTGGGGTTATGAGGCTATGGCAGTATTGTCTTTATGGCTGAGTAAGCTGCGTGTGTGCAGGGGGTGACTGGCTGCCTGAGAAACTAGTGGGCATGCAGGGTCAGGGCTGGGGGAGGAGGCTGCTTCCTTCTCGGCTCACAATAAACCAATGTTTGTCTTTGTATACCTGGAGTCCTCCAGCAATGCTAATTCAGATGCAAAGCTACTTTTGATGGCTTAGTTTGGAGGGAACGGGGCTTTTCAGCAGCCTGCTGCAGTGTGCAGGGTTGTAGCTGAGTTTCAGGATTTGCTGGAGAACTAAACGGACAGCGTCTGATTAAGACAGGCGACGCCCCACCTCCCCTCTTTCCCACCCACCACTTGAAAACTCCCTCTCTCCCGCCATCCCTCGCTCCCTCCCCCACCCCTGCCAGCGTGTACATACAGGGGCCTTGTTCTCATCTCTTTATTTTCATCTATCTTTTCATTCCTGTCCGTCCTTTGCTTTTGTTAAGTGACATTGTCATAGTCATTGGTTTATTCAAATGGCCTTCCTCCCCCCGTCTCCCAGCCTCTCTTTGGACCGAAGGCTATGCTGTTTATGACTGGAACAACATGCAGACAGACAGGAAAATGAACCACATTGTAACCTCATTCACCATGGCCTGTCCCATGGCTGTAGGAGTTCTTGTCAGCCAGAGTGGTATCTGCCCCTCTGAAATGGTGTGTTTTATCATTCCAATAAATGACTTGTGAACACACGTACGCACGCACGCATGCAACTGGTGTTTCTTTTGGCAGTCCTACTTGTGCAATAGCTCAAACTATTAGCTCTAACTATTTTCTTGCACATGGAGAGATTGTGTGTACAGTGTAGTCCTGCCAAGCCTGAGCCCATTCATCATAGAGAGAGAGAGAATTACACTTTGTCTATTAAGAGGAATTTGATTGATGAATAATGAGAGGAGTTTTTTTTTTCCTCCCTAATAAAAGAAGGAAAAAGTAAGTCCTTAGTATCTCATTAGGCCCAGTAAAGCGAGGGGCTTCGGTCTTGGTTTGCTTTTTGTGTTAATGGCTGTCTCAGTTAGGTCCTATCATTATGTAAATGAGCTGTCCTCGCCCCTTCGCACTGGCCCTGTAAATGTCAGAAGGATTTGGAAAAGGTCAGGTGTGTGTCTATGTGTGTGTAAAGTCTCGTTCTGGCCGTGGCATTCACTAGTACGTACACACACACTTACTAACGGACCTTCCTGTTTAAATGACACATCAATAACCTCCTCCTCCCCCTTATAATTACCATTAAGAGTTCGTTGATTCAGACATAAATGTGTGCCTGGATTTACAGCTTAATGGAGATGTGAGATTGATACCAAGAATGTGTGTGTGTGTGTCTACAAGGCAAATGTGCCCCCATTAATTTTAAATAACTAAATTGTAGAATGACTGAAGCAAATATTTGGCATTTCACCAAATGATCCTAATGATTTAGATGGCTTTCTATTATTACTTGTTATTTCACCAGGTACGGTGTTGGATAACAGTGATTTCAGCTTAGTGGCAGTATTTAATGGCTGCCTCGAAATGGAGTACCTCTTATCCAACATTAAACTAGAGACGGACAGGAAACCTTTTTAATGGGTGCATTGAAAACATTTTAGCAGCAGGCATTTTTAATTTTTAAAAACCTTTTTTTTTTAATATATGGAAGCTATATTGATTTAAAAGTAATGTTGTTCCTCAAATTTGATCAGGGTCTTAGATATACAGATATTTTGATAAATGAGTTTTAGTGATCCAGAACACAAAAGATCCATCACAATAATTGTTTACTTGGCAGATATTATTAGACAGGACGGATGGATCTGAAGAGAGGGAGGTCAGTGAGCACGAGTCACTGCATCTTGTTGCATTTTAGGCCGCAGTATTGCACCACAAACACAATTGAGTACACACACACACACACACACATACACATACACATACACATACACACACACACACACATACAGCTGGTGATGAATAAGGGCTGTAACTGGAGGCTGCGCTGTAAGTCAGATGACATTCCAATAATAGGGAGGAACCGTCACATCGCAGGTTGACATTGCATGTGTGTGTTAGTGTTTCGTTCAGGAAATGGTGTGTATCATCCTCATCAGCAACCCTGTTATCTTCCACAGACATCACATCTAAGGACATCCTTTTTTTATCGGTCCCTGCTCATTTAGCTGACTCCCTTTAAGGACGCCTTTTCATTCAACTTGTAAGTAATGATAGTGGCTTTCCTGCAACAAGAGAGCAAACCAGAAGCTCTGTGACGGTTCCACCTCTATGTTAGAAGTCCCCCTTTTCCCCCTCCACCTACACATTCATACTGGATGGATGGCAGCCGGCCTGTGTTGGGTTAGGTTACACTGAGAGCCCCCTACGGGGATGTTTGTGTTAGGCTCCCAGGGTTGCCAGACTGCTGGAGTTGCTCCCATCTGATCCAAAGGAAAATGAGCAGAAATCCTCGTCTTAGAAGGAATGCCAAGTGTCATTAATATGTATAGGGGCAGCTCAAGGGTTTCTGTTTCTAACACAACTGCTGGGGTCGATGATGTTCTCGGTAGGAGTGTCGGGTTAAGATGCTGTCTACACTATCTGTCTACGAAACTGTGTGCATTAGCTCACACATTTATATGAGTTCACTGCAGGAGACCATTCCATAATGTACCCTAACCACCCACGTGTTTCTTAATAATGGGAGAGTTTTAAGACTATTTGCAGGAGTAGCATGCCAGAAGCTTATCTTGTATGAAATTGCTATAGGACATGTGGCTTACTTTATTTTTTAGTCACACACGCATTTCCACACGATTAGTCAAGATACCTTCTGCCAGTTCTGCATTTCCTTATGTCTAATGGCGTTTTTCTATTACATGGTACGTGCTCGACTCGCCTCGACTCTGCTCGCCTTTTTTGGTTTTCCATTATGAAAAAAAATCATTTTTAGTGTCACCTCCGTCGAGCTTCCAAGCGAGCTGGGGCGATACCAAAAGGTGACGTGGAAACCTGCAGACTATTGATTGGTCCGAGAGAATTGTCACTACGTCATCATTGCTAGCAGGCATAAGACAGACGGGGGTGTCCTGAACAAACCCGCCATTTTTAAATGGTTTAGCCATCTGTGTGTGTTTTTTTTTTTTTTTTTTGCTGCCTCCAGCTTCTTTTGAAACAAAATGTGTCTTCTGGCTGTGGCAACAGCCACATGCCGAGGATAAAAAACAACACACCTTCGACGCTTCGTGTGTGTGTGTGTGTCGCGTTAGGTCATGGTTAGGTTTCCTGCGGCGTCGCTATGATGACCAGCTACGATCGCCTCACGCATGAGGCGGTACTAAATCTGCAATGGAAAAAGGAGGAAGGGCAAGCCGAGTAGAGCTGGTACTAGCAGTGGGTAAGCGCTATAACAAACCCTGGATGGAATTTAGGGAGATGCAGGTCAAACCCATTCCAGCTCAGCCAAAGTGGAGAATGAGCGGTAATTCCAATTGAAGATCCATTGAAAGGCAGCCAAACTCTTTAAAATAAAATCCCCTTAATTAACTAGACTTGGGAGATGGCTGTCTCTGTGACCCCGCTGTAGTAAAATCACAGAGGGGGAGCAGCGTAGGAGGAGCGGGGGGTTGAGGATGTCGACATTTTCAAATTCCACACTTGGCATCTTGGTAGAGCGGATGAAGGAGGATTTCGTAAAAAAAACTGTGTGAGGGAGTGAACCAGGGACGCCAAGAATTATCAGCTCATTTGTAATTTAGTCGCACCTCCCGCCCCTCTTCTACTCCCTCTCTTAAAGCAAGAGATGCATATTTAACAGCCAAAGAGCCCTTCATTGTGGACAGAAAAGGACTGCTTGCACTAACCTTTCTCTTTTTATTATAGTTACCTGACCTGTAACCTCTCCCTGTCATCTTTCCTCCTCTTTCTTCTGTCTTTGTCGCATTCTTTTATTTCAGAAATCCTCCCCTTAGTGGACTCAGCAGATCTATGTGCAACTAAGCACGGAGGCCCTTGACTGTCCTCCTCAGCATGTCCCTACACACGCACACGCGCATGCATGCACATGGCAGCTCATTAGCAGTCACCTTAATGTGTCTAAATGTAGTTTGCGAGGTGGAAGGTGGTTTGCGTTATTGATCTGGTATTGAATGGTGGATGATGCAGTGCCCTTATGTGATATTGAAAACATTTAGGGCTCGCTCTGTCGGCATGACAGCACCATGAAACATCTCTCTCTCCCCTCCTCCGCTAATCCCTCCCTGTGTCCTCCATGCCCCCAGATTGTGAAATGTTGAGCCAGCTTTTGCTTTTACTTCCTTTTCGGTCTTCTCTTTTTTTCCAAACATTTTGTTCCTTTTATCAACATGTGTTACCAGCAACATTAGCTACAGCTGTTTTGTTAACTATCTGCACACACCTTTTGCTCCTCTATTAATACTGGCGCACAGACGTGCTGCATCTTTGCCACATCTGACTTAGACAAGGTGAGGTCAAATTCACACCTGATCAGAGGCAGTGGACAGGCTGGCTAGTGGAGGAAATTGAATTTGGTGTGACAGGGTCATGTCAGAGCTCTGGGAGCTGGATATAGTCATGCTCCCCAAAACCTTATGCACACCAGCTGCTTTCAACTCGGTCAGCGTTTCTCGTGATCCCAGCAGACTTATCTGAGGAACAAGGTAGAATTACACACTGTAATATAAAGAAAATGTGGTATTCTTACAGATGTCATCTCAGAAATATGAGACAAGAAAACAGAATACGCCATTGCAGATATAATGCACAACAGGTTTATTTCTCATGAAAGCAAGTGGAGTGTTCTTGTGTTTCACAAACCAAGCAGCATTGTTGTGATCCTACAACTCTATCTTGCCACTGATATCAGTGCTATCTGTTGTTTCACTTGTTGGTTTGAAAATGTGCCACCATGCTATGCCGATTAACAAGCAGCACAGTCGTCATTGGTCCCCAGAGCCAGGAAATGGCAGGAGGATTGAAATCCTCCCCTGAAGCAAACAGCACATTAAGGTCAAATAGAGGCAGCAGGTTTATTCAGTTATCAGGCCTGTGCTTTGTCAACAGGGTGTGCTGGGATGTGTTTGGTGTGGCTCCTTAGGGAGTGCAGGTCCTCCTTTTGTTAAAACGATTTGTCTCATTCATGAGTTCAACTGATTGCCTGCTCTCTAATCGGCTCCTTGCTCCCCTCTGTCACTCTCCTCCTGTCACTTTTGTGCTTTTACTTCCTCCATCTTGATTCATTCTTCCTCTGCCCTCTCTGTCTTTCTCTGTTTACGTCTTCTCCTAATGCTCCAAACTTCCTTCTCTCTGTAATTTGGTCTGCATAATTGCTCCATCTGCTCAGTAAACTGCTGTCTCTTACTGTATCTCTTTCCTCCTCTCGTCCTGTTCTTTGTTCTCCTTCGCTGCGTTCTTAGTCATCAATCCCTCGTTTCTACTTCTGTAATTGGAATGTCTGTTACTTTCCTCTATCCTCTTACTCTCTTTCCCCCCCTTAATCTCTCTCCCTCTCTTCTGCAGCGTTTTTCCTCCTCTGCTTGTCCCACTGTCCAATTCCCTAGTTGTCTCCTCCACCTATGTCAGCCCCAGAGTTTCTCTTATTTCCCTATCCAAACTACCTATGCTACTTTCCCTCTCCTACTCTCATTTGCTCCCTCTGTCTTTCGCTCTACTTCCCTCTCAAACCTTCTCAACAGCCCCTGCTCTCCCTACAGACATTTGTATTGCAGGCATCTGTACCTTCCTATCTTCCCTAACGAGGTCTTCTGTTTCTTATCCCTTCTTCACATCAATCACTCTCTCTCTCTCTCTCTCTCTCACACTTTTCCTCCTCTCCCTCTTTCTTTTTTTAATGGGAAAGAACACCTCCTTCCTCTCCACCCTGGTGGGCATTTTTTGAAGGTTAAGTTGCTGTGACACTTTTACAGTGTTTCACCCAACCTCACCCTTCCCCCCCCCCGATTGTCTCACCCTCCTCTCCCTCCATCTCCCTTGCCCAGGCTGCACAAACAACACTCATCACCACAACATCCTTACACACAACGCACACACAGAGCACAAACCGTGCATACGTCGCAGACACATGCACACCATTCTCAGGGCTGACTTGATGGTTGAATCACTTGATTACTGTACAGAGGACAGGGGAGGGGAAGTGATAGAAGAAAATCAAGTAAGCTGGTGAGCAAAGCAGGAGAGTTAAAATGGAAACAGATGCAAGGTTTTATTTCATTTCAGCAGAGCTAACCTGTCGTGCTGTGGCGGGATCAGGCTGACGATGTCCACTCCCCTGCTGCGACATGCAGTCACACACTCCTCTCCTCCGCAGGCGCTTACTAGGCCAGTAATATAGCTTGACTCGTATAACAAGAATCTCACACTGAAGTTGAAAGGGGCTTACATTTGAAGAGTTAATTGTACAATGTAGTGCAATCTAATACTTCAACTGCAAACTAGCATTTTGACGATTGTTTTTTCTCTTTTTGTTGATAGGTACTATGCACATGTTTTGAATATATTAAATGTATGCATAGTATCAGTATACATCTGTATTTGTTTATCTGACCCATCTTGGAACTGCTTTGAACGTTTAGAACAAACCTATACAAACAATATTAAAAATGCTGATTTGTTGTATCTATCAGTTTCCATAACCGTCTTGACGGAAATGTCAATACAAATATGTGATTTAATTTTGTTTTTATAAAATCATACAACACAATATAAAAGTTGTTCCTCTATTATGCAACCTAAAAGAGTATGTACTTTAACCTTTTAGAATATAGTATAGATTAAATTATTAATGGTTTAATGGTTTAATAGACTGAATAGAATGAATGGGAAACTCTCAATTTATTGTTTGCACTTCTCAAGCAAGATTCCAAACATTTGCTGGTGCCAGTTTCTCAAATGTGGTTATTTTCTGCTTTCATCTTTGAGTGTTGGACTGTTGATCATACAAAAGAAGCAATTTGAAGATGGCACCATGGGCACTGTAAATCACATCTTATTTATTATACAACCCCAAATCAGAAAAGGTTGGGACAGTATGTAAAGCATTTACCTCTTTGTAATGTTGCCATTCCTTTTCACAACACTTAAAAGACGTTTAGGGACTGAAGACACCAAGTGATGGAAGTGTTTCAGGTGTAATTCCCATTCTTGCTGCAAACACGTCTTAAGGTGGGCAACAGTACGGGGTCTTTGTCGCATTTTGTGCTTCAAAATGCGCCACACATTCTCTATTGGAGACAGGTCGGGACTGCAGGCAGGCCAGTCAAGTACCCGTATCCTCTTCCTCCGCAGTCAGGACTTTGTAATGTGTGCAGAATGTGGTTTTGCATTATCTTGTTGAAATATGCATGGACATCCCTGGAAACGATGTCTTCTTGAAGGCAGCATATTGTGCTCCAAAATCTCTATGTACTTTTCAGCATTAATGGTGACATCACAGAAGTGCAAGTTACCTTTGCCAAGGGCACTGACACAACCCCATACCATGACAGACCCTGGCTTTTAGACTTGTTGCTGGTAACAGTCTGGATGATCCATTTATTTTTTTCCTTTGGTCCGGAGCACACGGCGTCCATTTCTCCCAAAAAATACCTGAAATACTGATTCATCTGACCACAGTACACGTTTCCACTGTGTGATGGTCTATCCCAGATGCCTCCGAGCCCAGAGAAGTCGATGGCGCTTCTGGACACTGTTAACATAGGGCTTCCTTTTGGCACAGTAACTACGTATTTTGGTACTTGACAAAGGTTTGCCAAAGTAGTCCTGAACCCATGTGGTGATATCGCTTATAGATGAATGACGATTCTTGATGCAGTGCCGCCTGAGGGATCGGAGATCACGGTTGTTCAGCTTAGGCTTGCGCCCTTGTCCTTTACGCACTGAAATTCCTCCACATTCCTTGAATCTTTTAATTATGTTATGCACTGTTGAAGGTGAAATAAGCAAATGTCTTTCTATCTTTCTTTGAGGAACATTGTTTTTAAACATTTCAATAATTTTCTCACGTATTTGTTGGCAAACTGGCGATCCTCGGCCCATCTGTGCTCCTAAAGGACTAGACCTTTCTTGGATGCTGCTTTTGTACCAAATCATAATTACAATCACCTGTTGACATCACCTGTTTCAAATCACATCATTATTTAACCAATTTACCTGATTACTAGCCCTAAATTGCTCCTGACACAACCTTTTTTGGAATGTGTTGCAGGTCGGAATGACAGGAAAGGATGTATATTTTCAAATTAAATTAAGTTGACCAGACAAAACATGAAATATTTTGTGTTCACATTGTCTGCAATGAAATACAAGTCAAAGTACATTTAGAAATCACTATTTTCTTTTTTTATTTGTGTTTTTCATACTGTCCCAACTTTTTCTGATTTGGGGTTGTACTTTTTAAACTGTAAACTCAACATACATTTGCAAAGGGAGAAATGAACATTCAACAGCAGCAACCCTGAGATGTTTTTTTGTCCAGGCAGTCAGCTGGCTGCTGCCAGACAGAATGGATGCACTTGGTGTTACTGAAAACAGAGACAGTATTGTTCTCAGCCCAAGCTGTGAGACCCTCCTCCTCCTTCCTCCCCTCAGACTCTCTCCCCCTAATCCAGGTGAGCCAAGGGAGACCATTGAAAAGGCCATCTATTGTCCTCCCTCCCCCTTTCCTTTCCTCTCTCTGCATTACACCTGTATCAATGGACAGGCCTGCCTTTGAGTCGTGGCCCTAGAGAGAAGGTGGCTTTGTAACAAGAGAAGATTGGGTAATTTCTCTTGAAATGGAGGCTGATGGAGGGACTTTTTCTGTTGTGTGGATGAACCACTGTGGTGCCTTTTCTAACAGGGTTTCTTGGTACACAAGCCCTTAAAGGGCATTTGTGTGCAGAAAGTCAAATATTTGGCAGTTGCTATATGCAGGTTTACACTGCGCGCATATCTTTCACTTGCTCGTTATTTGGCTGCTTGCTGTTTTGGTTTTCTATCTTGGCCTCTTTAGGAAAAGCCGAAGGGGAGGGGATGAAAGAGGAGCGGGAACGAGAGAGAGAGCAGGAACGACGGTATCTTCTCTGCTGACTAGTACTTCACCGAAGCCCTCTGGGTGTGTGCTCGTTCCCTTGGCCTGCTGGGAACCATCTCCTGAAGCCACCTCCTTTTTAAAAAGCTTTTAAAGGAAACACTTTAACCGCTTACTGCTGACCTTTCCCTCTTTTCCCACTTTCCTCTCCTTGCAACAAGCTCGCGGCTGATTCGTGCACCAGTGATTCATGAATTTATCTCTGGCACGGCACCGTCATGCGGGGTGCTCGTGCTGGGGGGGAAAGGTAGAGAGGGAGAAGGAGAGAGGGAATGTGCTGTGATGCCAGCCGTGATTAGAGCGGTAGCACTCATCGTTTAAACACACATTTAAATAGACACAGCCTCGGGAAGACGGGAGGAGGGGTGAGGTGAGGAAGAGGATGTGGTTCCTCTGCTTGTGTAAACTAACACAAGTGTTCTCAGTTGTTCTTGTTTTAAATAGAAGTCCCTCAGGCTCCACCTACCAACTTTCCCTTGTTCATTGGTTTGTCTTGCTTTCTCTCCTTTTTCCCCCCACTGTCTCACTCTCCATTTTTCTCTTTAAATTTGACACATAATTGCTTTATCTGGCATAGATTATTGATGTTCTACATACAGTATATATTTCCCTCTGTCTGCCCTCCTCTATCCTTCTCCTCTGCATTCTTTTACATGACTCCCTCTCATGTGGCCACTCATTTGGCGGTCATCCCTGTGCCAGCCAGTTCCCTTCCTCTCTTTCAATTTATCTCTCCTCCTCATTCCTTTCAGATTACTCTCTTGCTCCCATCTCTCCCTTCATCACATCAACCCATTGTGAGTTTTTTCTCCCCCCTAACCCTAACCACCCTTCCTTTTCCTCTCTGAACCTAACTCGGTCTGTTTGTCTCAGGTTTGAGTGTCCTACTTTGATTTCCTCTTCCTCTCCCCCTGCTCTTTGCTCCTCCCCTCCCCTCTCTCTTGTGTTTATTTACATGGAGAGGGATGAAGGTCGGGCTGTCAGTATGGATTGATGGATGGCGAGAGGCCATGGGTGTGAAGATCTGGGCGTTTGATGGACACCCCTGTCAGTCAGGATACTACTTAAAGAATTGGATCGTTCCTTATTGTGAAAAGGTGTGGAGGACTTGCCGGCTATATTAAGATGTTCACCTCGGAGTGCTTGTTCTTCTCACCACTGGTGTCCTTTTTGTACCCATAGATCTAAAATGATTTCCATAATTTGGCCTTATAGGTCACAGCGAGTTAAAAGTAAACCATTCTTTAGACATTTATTGACATTTTATAAAATACAACCTCTCGATTGACAGACGCTTCGCCGCACCACACTTCTGCCCTTTTAAAAAGCTCGTCCCTTGTAGATGACATAATTATGCAGCGTCAACGTGTGACAAGCTGAGTTTTCGCTGCATTAGAAGAATTAATATGCACAGCGTAGGAGGGAGCTTGTCCATGATCTTTTTAATGCTTATAGCCACTCAGTCCCCTCTGCTCATCTTGGGCAGCCATCACACTCTGGACCAAGTTATCTCTGAAGCTATCAAGGCTAATGCTCGACTATCTTCTTTTTCCCTCCAGTAGTACGTTTTAAGACTCGTATAATCTCCATGAGTAATGCATTCATTTGTCAAGTATAATCAATGCACTTGAGTTTTTACTTAATGCTGACACAAGGGTTAATTGGCCTTAAGGGAATCAGATATAGGCTATGATATCATAGTAATGCCAGTCTGATTACATATTTAATGCATAATTCAATATTGGATTGAATTTCTATGGAAGTCACAAACCTGTATAGATTGTAATGTGACACTTGGATTGGATTTTAGCTAAATACACATTATTTTCTTTTATTTTAAAATTTCTGTCAAATTATTGTCATATGTATTATCCAGTAATTGAAATGTTATTTTAGAGACTTCTCCATCCTTCTAAGAACCACACATGAATGTTGCTTAGAAAACTTGGATATGAAATGAAAAGATTCAAAACCGTGCAAGATTGTAAAACAAAACTTTTTATTTCAGTTTGAAATGAATTTGCCTGGTAAAAGTACAGTATTACTGTACATGACTTAATAATACCAGTGAAGAAAGCGGAGTTGAGTCCAGCAGTGCAGCTGCCTGTGCCATATATCATAACACCAAGTACAGGTCAGCTCAGCGAGTCTGAAGCCTGACATGTTACAGAACACGCAGCTTGAAATATTACAGCAGTACTCTGGCTGAGGTGATAAACAAAAAAGTAGTGAGTGTTGACTTTGCTTCTGCATTTTTTTCAAACATGGTTATCTCAACTCGATCCAATAAACACTGTTTAAAAATGCTTTCATAATCTTTAGCAGAGCAATGGCAAGACTGCATTTTTTCTCTAGTTTTGCTGTAGCCCACATAGGGGGAAGTTACAAGAACCGCAACGCACTCAGCTGTATATCAGTATATACAGAAGGGCTGGACGATTAATTGAAATTCTGAAGCTGTTACCGACGTATTTTTCCCATGACAATTATTTATCGTTTAATATAAATATGGGAGTCCATGCCAGAGGTACACAATGTTGACAGTTGCACAAGTGCTAAAAAGTAGAGATGTCTGTTCAAGTGAATGGCAAATAGGAATCATGGGTCAATCTAGCACAAAATCATTCGATCAAAGCCCACTCGTGCTGAGTCTATGAAGGCTGAAGCGGCAGGAGAAACAGAGCTGCAGAGATCATGTAAATGGCATTCAGTGGGACGAGCAAAGGGAAGCAGCATAGTGCAGGCCCTGCTGTTAGAGGTAAATGTATGTTGGCAGTAGCTAAAGGGAGGAAAAGAGTGAGAGCACAATGGTGAGAGGAAGGAGAAGCCTGTTACTGTACCATCAGTGGTGGTAATGAGACACAGGTGCGGCCCGTGGAACCACATCCTCCTTCAGAGGAAAATGGGAAGGCTGGAAAGAAGTCACAAATACTGTAGAGCTACAAGACAGGAGACTAAATGCAACATTTCACTTTGATAGAACATTATTACTTATTAGCATGCGCACCCCCACAGGAGTGCTTGAACAATCACCCGAAAACAGTAGGCACCCTGGGGATATGTCATTACTCTGGGCACCCAGGCCTTATAACTCCATTAATTTGCATCTATTTTGAGCGCCTAGATAAAAAATCACAAGTGCGACTCATTGAAAACAAGCATGACATGCAGCCACATCATAGTAATAATTCTGGGTCTTTGTTTGTAGTTCATCATCATCGCTGATCATCTCATTTAGACTTGGTTTTCAAACATATGCTAATGAATGAGGAGCCAGGGCGTTGTAACACAGCAACTGATTTCAGCGCTTGATTGTTAATGAACTTATATTTGGGTTTGCTTGCTAAAAACAGAACATGTTGGATTAGTTAGAAAAGCTGCTTCGAAAATTGGTTAGCAGAAAGGATGCAATGAGAAAAAGATTAAGGAGAACCGAGGGGAGAATGTGAGGTGACAGATTGTGATATGGGAGAGAGAGGAACCCAGAAGCAAAAGATGAAAGAAGGGCACAAGCTGCACAGGAGAAGGTGTTAAGGGGTATTGAATCAGATGGGTGTGTGCAGAGATTTGAGCAGCAGACACACACTCCCTGCTGCAGGCTATAGGTGGGGTGACTACCGTATGCTTGTGGCTATACTTGTTTTTCTTCACCAAACTCCAGATCAGTCAAATGCACGAACCAGATGTAAGATTTAGGAAGGGAGGAATCCCAACAGTAAACAAATGTGTGCGGGCGATAGAGAGCAGGTGCATGTGGGTGCATGATTTGTTTGAATAGTAGACATCAGAGAGTGTAAGAGAATGGCCTTTGTATTCAGCCAATACTGAGTGAGTAAATATTTTGGAAGGGCATGCTGCGTCGGTAGATTGTTCTTTTAAGCAGAGGGTAGTGACAACGGAGGAGGGAGAGATGAGAGGGAAGGAGATGGCGAGCTAGAGGAAACTGTGAAGCAGCAGCTATGTTTATTCCACCATGCAGAGACGTGAACACAAGCTGAGCTCTGTCCTTCGCCCAGGCTAACTTAATGTTAGAGCTAGCTGTGAGACCTCGCAGAGACGCTAGCATAAACTGCTTTACTCTTTCCCCTTCATTTGCTGCCAAATGACATCGCTTACTCTGCTACGGGGTTGCCCTCGCTGCCAGTGGCTGCCATCATGAATGAACAATTTGTACTTCTCAGGGTCCCTACCTCTCCTCAGGGTGCTTCTCCGCAGGCCGAAGGTGTACACTACAGGACACAAAGTGATGCATTAGATGAGGCAGCCTTGTTAGAGAGATGTTTGATGTCTCATTTTCTACTGTGGGAACATGGTTTGAGTAAGAATAACAACTCGAACAACACTTGCATGTCAAACCCGCGTGCCACGTGTGACCTCCACAGCAGCCCCTGTTGTGTTGTATGTATTTTTTGCCATTGTGTTAAGGCAGGATGGCTCCAGTGGGGGATGAGGGATAAGAGGGGTCATTCATTCATCACACACACACACACACACACACACACACACACACACACACACACACACACACACACACACACACACACACACCTCCCTCACAGGCCTTTCATCTTTACACTAACAGGCTTCTCTTGTTCTGTCAGTCTCGCTGAAGAGAAAGAAGGGGAGGGAGGGAGAGAGAGATGGAGGAAGGATGTCAAGGAAGGGGTGAGAAGGGGGGGGGGGGGGGGGGGGGGGGGGTTGAGTTTCCTGTTCCCTGCAAAATCATCTACCAACCCGCCCCACCATCACCTCCATTTGGGGGAAAGAGTAACAGTTGCAGAAGTTCTGTCTGCTTCTGTGCATTGCCTTTTCCTTTTCATCTTTTTTCAACTCTCCATCTCTTTTAATTGTGTCCTTCTCATCCTCATCAACCTCACCTCCCTCTCCCTTCCACTCTTCCTCTGTCCAACCCCTCACTCTCCCTGGGGCTTGCCTCAGTGGGTCGGTTCCGGTCTGTCTGTTCGCTGATGACTCCACTTGGAGCAGATGTGATTTTCAGCAGCTGTTGCTCCGCAGCATCCCCCCCCCCCATATCTCTCTATGCCTCCTCTCCAATGTCTCTTATGTTTTTGTTTATCTATGCCTTTTGGTTCCCTGTTATGCCATTACTCAACTGTAAATTGGCGAGCTTCATTTGATATTTTATCCTCGGATCTGTTTGTCTTCTCTTGCCAGCCTCACCAATTCCTTTCACTTTCCAGCCTCCCTGATGTAGCTATTAACCTTCAAAGCACACTAGGATTTTTGTCAAAACAATAAGTCTGGAGTCTTTCTGTGTTTGTCTGTCACATGAATGCCAACTGTCACACTGTTATCATGTGAAAGAAATGCTTGCCATTGATGGCAGAACTGCAGAGGGAAAGGGAGGGTATTGCCCCCCACAAATCTGGCGAAACGAAAGAAATGTTGCATGTCTGTGTTTTTGTCTGTGTGTTTGTGGTGTTGTTTATCCACCCAATGACAACGTTGTTCAAAGCCAGAATCCCAACTTAAATATGTTTAGCTTGAAGTTAAAATGTATAGAGACAAAATGGGACTTGGGCACTTGAAGCATGATGATGTATTGGGTGCTATTTAGGTTTACTCCCATCAGTGCCCTGCGCTTCTTCACATACTGTAGACTTAACAGAATCTTTATTGGCTCTCTCTGTTCATTTCTTTCTGTGTCTCTTCCTCTGTTTCTGCGAGGATTGGCTGGCTGGTGAACTGAGCATTCTCTGACAGGTGCCCTCTTGTCTGAGATTAGAAGAGAAGAGGGAGAGGAGTTGGAGGAGGATGGAGGGGTGGGGGGGAGGGTTTCACGTCACTTTGATGACTTCAGCCTGGAAGAATCTGTCTCAGGACAGGCGTGTGGTTGCGTCTGTGTGGCAGGCCGCGTGTGCATAAGCATGCGGGTGCGTGTCACATCTGTAATTGGCTGCCGCTGCCGCCGTGCTCACAGCTCGGCCTCTGATCTTGTGGAAATCTGGGATCAGCGTGGCAGATCCGCCTGCTAATCAGCTCTCAGACCGCGTGCACAGGAACAGAAACCTGCGCTTCGCTCTGCAGGCTGGAATATCACCGCACTCTGGATTTAATCGCTCCAAAAATCCCTTAATGGGAAACGTTACGTGCAGTCTAATTTAAGGATGTTGAGACACAACTTTGGTGTGTGTGTGTGTGTGTGTGTGTGTGTGTGTGGGGGGGGGGTTGTGATGGTGTTTGTGTGTTCTGTGCACATGACTGAAACCCAGATAAGAGATATCGAGCGCCACTTTGCCCCCTGTGCTCCCAGATGATAAGATTGCAATAAGGCCAGATCACTGGTGACTCTCTTTGCACTTTACCCTCTCCGGTCTCTCCTCTCTGTGACCGGTGAGTGTTCATGTTCATACGGCACAGTGTCACTGGGAAATTCATAAGGGGGAATCATCACTCATTCCTGGTTCTCCTTTGAGGACTGCACTAATTAGCCGGCGTCTGTGATTAGTTGGCTTGTGTTTGATCTGCTTCACTCCCTTTCCCTCTCTGTCGAAAAGGCTGCCTGCTTGGGCCACGATTTGGCTGCAAGGTGCACCCAACACACTCAGGCAGACACACAAAGACTCCGAAACAGACACACAAAGATACACACAGTCAGATTTTTCCCTGCCTTTCAGAGACACTCCAGGTGGCTTTAGAGACACAGTATCATACACCAGCAGACAGCCACACACAAACAAACACACGTGAGCTGCAGTGCTCCAAACCAAAAGCATGCAACACTTCGGTAGAAAGTGTACAGCTGTTAATATTTTACCACTGCATACCAGGAACTATGTTTACTTTCACTTAGAGAGTTTCAGCCTGAAAATCTCCTGAAAAAAACAGATGTTACACTGCTTACTAAGGCAACACAGGGTGTGGGTGGTTAGCTAAGAAGTGGATATACTTAACCCCGAGTGATTACAGCAAAAGATGGGCGAATTATGAATGTAATTAAATTTGTACAAATCCCCCTTTGCTCCCCTTTTGCATTAGGTCTCAATGGCAACGCACAGTAGGGGATATCCATGCTGTGTTTAATATGACACAAATAGGAGCAATTCTTTGGTGCATGACAGAGCACTGTCTAATTACACATAAGCTGTGATATTGTAGAGCCTGTCTGTCCTTGAAGCTGTCCACTGGAGCATGGCAGGGCCATCTCTGTCTGTCTGTTCATACCCCCATCTATCTATCCCTCACTTCCCAATCCTCTATCTGTCACTCTGCCTTAAGGGTGTAGAGTAGGGTAAACAAAGGTGGCTCCAAACCAATGTATTAACGACCTGACAGGGGGACGGCTCCAGCAGCTTGTGTGTTTTCTGGTGTGCATGCGTTTGTTGTCATGCTCCTCTTTTTGATCTCTGTGAAGTGGCTTCAATCACAGTTAGATCAATTGTAGCATCATTGTGACTGTCGAGCCATTACAGGCTAAGCCCAGGGTACGTACTGAAACTTGATTCACTGCTCTTCGCCTCTCAGACAGGTAAAGGTGTTGTGGACGGATAGCTGTTTATTCTCAATACTAAAATCTAGAGAAGTTACTGAACGCAGACTTCAGCTCCTGTGTCTTTAAATAGAAAGATTGTTTTTTGATTTAAATTAAACTCGTTAATTCACCTCATTGATGCATAGATACATTGTATTTATTAACTTATTGACTGACAGGCAGCAGAGGTTTCCTTTTGAATGGCATTTGACTGGTAGACCTCCTTTACTTTTCATCATGCATACTGATAACCGCAGAAGCTGTGATCTTTATGGTCCATTTGAGCATTGTTGTTGTTGTTGTTGTTACAATCTGGAACTAGCCATTATTTTCACTAATAAAACTAAACTGTTGATTATTATACATAATATCGTGCAATATCTTACATATACTGTGTCTTTTGTGTATGAATATTTCCTAAAAGACAAAGGTCTTGCATTTTCGGTCAGACTAACGGTCAAAAACACAAATGTACATCTCAAATATTATAAAAACAGAGAAAAGCACCAAATCTTCACATTTGAGAAACCAGTAAAGGTTTGTAATTTTGGCTTGATAAATAACCTAATAATGAATAGATTATCAACTTAGTTCGATTTCTGAGGATGACTAATCAATCAATAATAGAGGAAATAACTAATTTCAGAGCACTACATTCATCAACAAATTAGTCCAGTAAAATGTTTTTCAATCAATTTAGGTGGCATGTTAACAAAGGAATGATTAAACGTTGCAAGCAAAGACCGTCTTCGTTGGAAATGAGTGAGCACGGTTATTATTAGTCACTATTGTGTTTTGACCCTTTCCTTTTATTTGCATTTCATAGCTCATCACTGAAGGACAAAAACCGTATTGTTGACACTTTTTTCGAATTTCTTTGGAATGAATGAAACCTAGGAACTTATTTTGTAACCAGCAAAAGACAAATGATGCACACATACTGTACTGTACACTTCGAGACACAATTGAGCAAATTTGTGCTGCCGCTATCGGGGCTTTACATGGGTCTTGGAATATATTTATATATCCATAAGTCCTTTATCTTCTCTGGCTATTTAATGGTGTATATATTTTTTGTTTATTTATTGTAAAACTTTTAAGTGTGACCAGTCTCATTTCTTTTTCTGGGTAGATACGTATTATTTGAGTTGTCATGCACATGTCATGCCTTTTTTTTTTTTAAGGATAATTAAAGTTGTTTTGTATTTTATTATTTTACATTGACTGTGACTATGCAGCCAGACAGCCACATATTTTCAGTGTCTTTTGTTTAATATTTTTTAACAGATTGATTTGAGAGGAAATATCAGGTTATGCGCCACTCCCTCTTTTGATCTGTCATCCAGCCAACCGCCAGCATCAAAACAATACACCATGTTCCCAAGGCAAGTTGTCATAGTGACTGTCCTTCAGAGAATATTCAAAGTTGATCTTAACGTTCAGTACAAAGGGAAGAGATGGAGGGAGGGCCAGACAACAACCCTGAGCTGAACTTCCTCATACATCCATGCTGTGTATTTATCTCCTGATCGATCCATTGTAACTGTATAGAAACTGCAGTCCAAACTTTCTTTCCCTTTTCCTTTCTATCCCTGTATCACCTTTCCCCTCCTCTTTTATGGGAGAACTGATTGGAGGTGTTGAAGTGAGAAGTGTCATTTTACCTGCCTCCTATTGAGACTTGAAGACAATAGGCCGTTGACCTCTGCCCTCTCCGCTCACTGCAGACCTGCGGGAAGACATTTTTTGACGCATACAATGCTCTTCTAATACACAAAGCTTGTTTCGTTTTCTCACATCCTACTTGCCTGATGTTTACTAATCGTCTTCCCACCTCAGTGCAGCTCACATTTGTCTTTGTTAAAAAAAAATCTGTCGCGTGTCTACGTATTTTCAAAATGCAGGTGGACTAATCAGCTCTCTATATCTCTTATATGCAAAACCTTTGCAAGAGTAGACACACTCTACACTTTTTTTTCCCCCAAGTAGTGGCTGTCATATTTTGGAACATAACTCGCCTGTCCTCTCAAATCTTCCCGTGCAGACTTCTTTTCCGTGCTCCTATACAGACTTGTTGTCAGTAATTCAATCCAGCTGGTTGTTGTGAGGGACACAGTCATCAGTTTATCATAATATTGGTACGCGCCTCCTTGTTTGTTTGCATGTGGTGTCTGACCTTCTGTCTTCCATATGGCCAGCATTGATTTGGTAATACACTTTTGATCCTCCTGACAGATTGACTGTGCTAATATCTGTCTCCTTCATATCACCGTGCTGCATTTTAAGCCTTTAATGTGCAGTATAAATTGGATTGGTCTCTCACCCCCTCAACTGTGAATGAGCTGCATGTTGACAGCGTTGTTGACCAATGGGCTCGTCAGTAGTGGGCTGAGTGGCAGCGACTGACACTGTGGGAAGAGCAGCTGGGAAATGAAGCCCCCCCCCCCAAGGTGAAGTAAAGGTGAACGTTGGCGACAAAGAACCAGGAAACACAGCTGTGTTTAGTTCTGGAGGCGGGGTTGTCATGGAATTCCTTTCACTTAAACAGGCGGCTCGGTTTTTAGTTTGCGGAAAGGATCACACCCAGCCTGAAATATCCTCTCTGACACCTCGGTAGACTCTCACATCCAAGTGTTGTTAGGGAGGCGAAAATAGGACGCATAATCACATTATGTTAACAACTGACATACAGAGGGAAGGATGTATACACACATGCACATACAGGAAATTATGGACGAAGAGATAAAGAGACACACACACAGACGCACACACATAGCCCATTTGGACATTTGTAGAAGTACCTGGCGCTTTTCTCCAGCTGTGCACTTCTGTCTTAGCCTGATCCTTTAATTCATGGCTATTCCCGAAGTGAATGCTAACAGACTTTGGACACACACACACACACACACACACACACACACACACACACACACACACACACACACACACACACACACACACACACACACACACACACACACACACACTCTTTCAAAGTCACACAGTGATGTGTGAAGGATTCTATATTGGTGAGCTTACTGCTAAACCTGAGAGGTGTAGGGCCTCAGCATGCATAATGGGCAATAGATCAAAAATATTTCCCACACAGTGACCCTAGACCTGTCTTTCAAAATGTTTTCTCAAAGCTTTAGATTTACATTTTATACTTGCACACGGACTGCAGATCTGTCACAACGGTCACCCGGTGGTAAAACCCCAAAATTACATGCAGGGCTAAAATAACATGCCCGGTACAATTACCATGAGGAGTGATGGCACACAAGGCTAGAATGAAGAAGTCAGACAGAAAAAGAACTAGTAGAATTAAAAAAAAGTTGTCGAGGAAGAGCAGAATGAGCCAGAGGGATGAAAAAGGATTTACTCCAAAATGAAAAGACAGGACAGGGTGATGGCACAGAGGAGGGAAGAAGAAAAGAAAGAAATAAGTGAGCAAAGCCAATAGAAGGCAAGTGCGGTGGAGGTAGAATGATGTGCAGGGCCCGAGCAGACAAAGCAGAGCCAGGAGCCGCAGGGGAGCTGGGTGTCTGTCAGCCATCCAGCCAGTAAGTTATTCAGTCACTTATTCAGTGGGTTGGAGCGATGGCAGTAGCAAGGCAGTATAGAAGCAGCAGTTATTTGTTTGGCTCAGGAGAAGCCGTGTCCTTTCTGTCCACAGTAAACTGTCTGTTACAAGCAAGACTTTACTGACTCTAAACAGGCCCAGCGCTAGATGAAAACGCGCAAGGCCATAAAACCGCGCTTGCATGTTATGCCCCTGGTCATTTTTTCTTTTAATTTCAATTCTTTATGCACTTCTACTTTACACAGTAGATGCTGCATTTCTTCCTTTCATTCTTTATAATCTTTTCTCTTGAATGTCTCTTTCTTTTATTCACTCTCTTTCCTCTCGCTCTCTCCTGGGTCAGGTACAGTGTAGATGTTGGTGTTTATCAATAATGGAGAGACGAGAGGAGAAGGAGGAGAGCACGCGGCTTTCGTTCTTACCCGGGGATGAATTATTCACCCAGTGGAAAAGGGTGCCTCTCTACTCGATGATCATGTGTGTTTCTGTGACTGCCTGCACTGTATATATGTGGTTATCCTTTCCCTAGCAGTTTTACGTGTGGAGATGTGTTTTGTCTCAACACGGACACACACACACACACACACACACACACACACACACACACACACACACACACACACACACACACACACACACACACACACACACACACACACACACAGAGAGAGATAGAGAATGCAAGTCATTTTTATCAGTTATGCACAGTTTTTATTAATTGTGTTGTGTATGTTGTTGGTTGTACGGTTCATTTGTTGCGAGATGGGATACTGCAGTAAAAAGAAAGTAACCACCATGTATAGTTAATGGATCACTCCTGTTTTTTCAATTTCATTCAAACAGGATTCCTATTTCAGACCTGTTTGACTGTCAGAGCTGGTTACACCTGAAATGTTCTGTGGTATGTACGTTAGGGATGCACAATATATCGTTTTTTTTTATCGTCGTTGTCGCGATATCAACTGGCGCTATATACACATCGCGAAAGGCTGCGACATATCACGAAAGACACTCTGAGATTTTTGTTAGTTGAAAGGAAATATCAGTAGAAAACTGGACTTCATTAATTTTTTTAGTGCTGCCTTTAAGATTCAATTTAATGTTCAATGTTCTATTGTGTATGTAATTTCATATCAGGGCCGCTGCTGTTAAATGGCTGGTAGATCCCATTGTGAATTCCTCTACTTCACTTTCACTCTCAAACTCCTGCATACTGTTCAGACATATAGTCTCGGGGCAAGACTAAGGTCATGGTCCAGATTTGGAGGCACCAGATTTCGGCATTTGAAGCTGAAATGTTCACAGTTTCCAGAGTATGAAACTTTTGAAGTCTTTTTTTAAAGGATTTTTAAACTTCCCTTTTTTTTATAAAGATGATGCACTTAATTGAATTGGCAAACGCTTATTTTTGCAAATGATATTCGCTCGAGTCCTAGGGCATGTTTGTTATAAACAGGCAACTAACACACACACACACACACACACACACACACACACACACACACACACACACACACACACACACACAGGGTCACCAAACACTCACACCTCCCTGTGCAGATTTCTCCTCCAGCTGTTCATTTCTCCTTGGCACTTTGAAGCCTGTTCATGTCTCCCTGTGTCCCTCCCTCCAAACCCCTATTTCTCATTCTCTCCCCTTCTGTTACATTTCATGCATTTCTGCCTTCCTTTCCTCATTTTTTCCTGTGTCTGATTTCCCTTCTTTTTCCACACAGTGTTCAGAGTCAGTTATCATATATTTCATCATGTCACTGGGTACAAAGTGAGATGTAGCAGAGCCTTCTTCCTGCACCTTTTTTCCTCCTCTGGTCCTGTTGCATCAGAGGTTGGTTTTTTACCTGCTGTCTCTTGCATGCAACCTTGCTGTAACACCAAACTCTTTTACAACTGTGTTTCTTTGTTACATTCCCAAGCTGGTTGAACATCTCTGGTGATTTTTGTGTACAGATTTTACACGATAACCTTGGTCTTTGAAGTGTGCTTCTTTATCAAACCAACCGATTTGCTCCCACTAGTAAATGAATGGATTATAATAGGCTGTCACCGGAGAAGTCCATAATGAGCAGTGGCTACTTCTAAATGTAGCTTTCTCATGTGATATCGATTGGCCTCTTATAGAGAGAGCCCAGTGGAAAGGTCAATGAGAAGCTGAGACACATCTCAAGTCCTCATTTCCTAGTTTTATTCTTGGCTTGTCAAACTGTCTCGCCTGTCAAAGCTAAGCTGCATTCCCACTCTGCTCCCTGCATACCAAAGTATCCACATCTAAAATGCGTGTGCGCATGCACAGGGTATGCACGTTCATTGTGGGTTTGTGTGGCTGTATGTGCATCCACATTTGCGTTTGTGTGTGTTAAGGTCAGAGGAACCAGCACTGCAACAGTGTCGGGTAGCAGCGGCAGCAGCAGCAGCCGACAGCAGGTTCAGGTTTGTGCTGTTCCAGACTCCAGCTGATAAAGACTATTAGTACATACCAGCAGCGGTTTGGATATGACACGCAGCCGCAGCAGTGTCACTGTTTTGGTGTGGACACAATAATGGCAACATCACACAGACATCACAGAAAACTAGAGTGGCATATAGAAAATGTCAGCTTTAATACACGTTTGACCGTCTCTGCTTATGAGTTTTCAAAGCTGCACGCAGAAGCTAACAGAGTTAGCACCCAAATAACAGGTGCATTACTCACAATAACTGCACTATTACAGTATTTAGCGTGATAAAGGGAACAGTATTGACAATTTAGTGAGGGGGAACAGTGGACACTGCATGAGGGATATACAGGTTAGTTATGAAACATTTGAACATTCACTTTTTTTTACATTCACATAGATTTGAAATTTAAACGGTTATTATGAGGGTACATTTCTGACTTTCAGTTTTAATTATAGTGTTA
Organism: Gymnocephalus cernua; assembly: GCA_023631565.1. NCBI lineage: Eukaryota > Metazoa > Chordata > Actinopteri > Perciformes > Percidae > Gymnocephalus > Gymnocephalus cernua. The sequence goes on from CM042429.1 coordinate 31,491,945, forward strand.
ATATCCATTTTAGTTGGACAACATAGGAATTGTTGCCCTGTTAGTGTCCTGCTGCACTGTTCAAACGTCTATGTACAAAAAGGGCTCTGACTCTCATACAGGAGGTGACCAGAATGGAAGTAAACTCTCTCAAACACCCTTAAAGCTGAAAGTCAGAACTTTAATCTCGGTTATTGCTTTATTTCAAGTCCACTTGCTGGAGTACAGAGCCAAAACGACAAGAAAATATGTCACTGTCCCAATACTTACAAGCTGCACTGTACACAACTACAACCCCAGTAATAATCACGGAATTGAATCGGCTTTTCTGTGCCAGTGTCTCAAAACAACTGAAATTGCACATTGGGAGCCTCAGAAAGCTGGTATTTGGCAGAGCTTTCATTAAGAAACCACTTGTATTCAAGACCAGCGCACAGACACGCACACACTGCCGCACTGAGAGTAAAACTTAGATCATCAAACAATGGAAAAAGTAACATGATCTGATGGATCATCCTTTTTACAATTTTTCAACACTCAGGTTCTTGTGTGGGTGAAAATTCAAGGATGCCTTCAACCCACAGTGTCTTCTTGTAACTGTTGAATGTAGTAGTGAATATGTAATAACGTAGACCCTTAACATGCATTTATTATGAGCGAGGAAAAGAAAATGAGCCCTCCATATGCACAACTGAACAGTTTCAAGGAAGGCCATACGTGGTGTAAAACCTGGCCTTTGTAAACATCCCTGTACCTTTTTTATTTTTAATGGACATTTATTCATTGAGTATCCAGCTCAAAGATAATGTATGCCTGTACATTGACCCAAAGAGGATTGGAGCTGTAAATGCAAGTGGTGTAGTCATGATTAGCTGTTTTATATTATTTTGTTCATAGGCAAGCAATCATTAAGCCACCAACGCATAGGTGGTTATATTTTGCACAGGCATTTTTTGTATTGTGAAGTCTACCAAAATGGTGCTTGCAGCGTCATCACAACATCACAAGTGTCCCCCTCAGGTCCAAAACTTATTCTAATTCTCCTGTAAAGACAAGATTATGTTTGAGGAAGAAAGGTCCGAGAGGGAAAGAGAGAGAGAGACAGCAGGCAGAGACCGATAGTGATACTATATACTGCCTGTATCAAAGGCATTATTCTTCAGGAGTAGAGCGGGTGGGCACAACAATAACAAGAGAATAATGGATATTGTCAAATCCACACAGACCTGGAAAAAGAATGCTTATTGAGACAGCAATGCACTAGAAAGGCCAAAGCAAAAACACACCCACATTTCCTTTTTGTCACACACACACACACACACACACACACACACACACACACACACACACACACACACACACACACACACACACACACACACACACACACACACACACACAATGTGTGTCTGGGAAGCAATCTTCTAGAACACAGGAAATGGGTAAGCTTCATTCTAGCCCACCTGACAGTGCATAGCCACTAGCTTGATGAAATGGCAGAAAGTCAGTGAGCTCTGAAGGCCATTAGATATTTCAGGTGATGGCCTGCACTCCCTGTCCCCCTGACGTTGTGCTTTTCTCCACTATAGCGGCGATCAGGCAGAGGACATGAATGCCGTTAGGCGTCAGAGTCAGCCAGCTAGGCAGCGACTCAGAGGCTGATAAGCGTATGTTCATTTTATAAGCCACGGCTGGCTCAAATGGGCTGCAGAGAAAATTAGGATTTTGAGTATTTCTTCTTCTTTTGCTCGCTCTCTCGCATCCTCTGGCTCATTCAGTCTTTTTCACGTTTTTTTTCTTTTTTTCTTTCTCACAACCACAGTGTTTCTCACAAGGTCAGGTGTGGAGTCTATCCTGCCTCTCACTGCTCTACACCTCCCGTCTCACTTCCCCTCATCTGCCTCTCCTCGCTCTGTTTCTCTCCACCTGTACTAACCCCCCACCTCTCCATTTTTAGTTTCTCTCGTGGTCTCCTTTTCACCTACTTCCTCTCTCACTCCTATTTCTCTCTTCTAAATGTCTCTGTTTTGTCCCTCAGCTGTCTCCTATTAACCTTGTTTATAGCTCACACCGTCTCTCCTTCGAGAGTCTCCTCCTCTCTCTTCTCATCACTTTCTCTTTGCACTCCCTCTTTCATTCTCTATTTCTGGCACTGCGTTCTCTTCACACACTTTCATCCCCACTTTCGTTATACCCCCCACCCTCCACTCTCATCCTCCCATCACTTTGGCATTCCCAGGCTGTATCTGGTCTTCTTCCTATTTCATTTTCCTCTTCAGAGACGCATGGTGGGATCAGAGAGGACTGTGTTAATATGGCAAGGCTGTCGCGGTGCCATCAGAGGTGTGTGTGTGTGTGTGTGTGTGTGTGTGTGTGTGTGTGTGTGTGTGTGTGTGTGAGAGACATAATGATTGGTGACAGGACTTAGGATGATTGGTGACATCTGACTACTTGAGGATGCTGAAGAGTGCCGTTTGCGCGTGCATGCATTTGTTTGTTTTGTGTGCATTTGTTGGTGTTCTTTGTATGTCACCTGCAGGCAGCAGAGCTACTGTTAAGTAGAGCAGCGGTGACACAAGGCTTCTGTTATCACTCTCCTCCCCTCCAACCCTCTCTTTCTCTCCCTCTGTTTCTCTCCCTCTGTCGCTTGTCCTTTCTTCTCAGTCTTACCCTTGAACCGTCTTTTATTCTCTAATTCCCTTAGTTCCTGTTTCCCTCCGCCTCTTGTCTCTCTCTTCTGTTTAATATGACCAATGCTCTCTAAATATTTATATTAACAATTACTATTTCAAATGCCACCTCGCCTCAGCATTTCCTAAAGCCTGTTGTGTTCATGTACACGCACACACTTGCACACACTGACTTTTTCTTCTGTGTCTGCTGTTCTAATGACACCAAGTCTCTGAGACTTCAGGGCTGGGATTCGGGGACTATCATGGAAGATGAGGACTTCAAGTCTTTGTATGTCTTGTATGTAATATTTATTTCCCTGGGGCTGTAAAGAGCCTCATAAGGCCAGCCTGTCTCTCATCTGAGCTCTGGCAGGAGCTGACCTGTGTTGGCTCTCCTCTTATTGCCTCAGAATGACAGACAACAGGCCGTGCTCGGCTCTTCCCCCAAATTACGTGGGGACACAACAGCTGCATGTGTTTGTATGTGAAACCTGAGGCAGAGTAACTTTATCTTCAGTGCCACATTGTGTATTGACCTCTGACCATCAAGACTAGTAATCAAGAGTTTCAATTACCCTTCATCCCCTTTTCTTTTGCTCTGCTACATCATTTGGTTACCAGAGTACAGCTAACCTGTAGTGAGTCAGACTAGGTGGATTGACAGAGAGTTTTAGCTTTGTCTTTACTAAAATGCTCTAGAGATTTGAAAGATCAGGGGCCAAGAGATCGACAATAAAGCTATCGTGAGACGTATAAGTGTGTTTGTGCGTGTACATGCTTTTGTGTGCACTTGCACAGATATGCTCATGTATGTGTCCATGACAGAAAAAAGAGCGAGCTGTTCTACTTTCCAGCCCAATAAGGCTCTCTGTAGCTCCCACAGGCTGCTTAGTGGTTGTCCAGAGGTTCCTCAGTGGCTTCAAGGGGTTGTTTTGTGGTTGTAAATTGGGCTGGTCCTGGGAGAGCTGGTGTTATTCTAGGAAAGGCTTGTTTTCCTCCACTTTCCCACTCAGTCTTTCGCTCCTTCCTCCCTCATATTGATATCTCAGATCTCCCAAGAGTAGAGAAGGTGTGGTGTTTATTGCTCGTCAAAAGTGAAAGACAGCACTGGCCTTTCCTCTTATCTACTAGACTATGGGTTTCATGTGTGTGGGTGTTTTTTGTGTGTGTGTTCCATCAGCCCTGCAGATCATATTAGTTTCAACATAACAGTTTTGGCTCAGCACAAACTGGTGGAACTAGTTCTGCAAGTAATTGTTGTCTGTAGGGGAAATTGTGTTTCCACTGGTGCTGTTGTATGTGTGTAGCTTGCTGCTAAATGCATTATAAGCACACACGTATACGCATACGTAGCCCTGGCTGCAGACATTTGAAGTTGTGTATCCGCAGGTAATCCACTCTTACTTAAAACAGTGCCATCTTGCTGACATACACTAATGCGCACTTACTCATACAAGTAATTACATTTTCACAGAGACCTGGATTACACACACACACACACATACACACACACACACACACACACACACACACACACACACACACACACACACACACACACACACACACACACGCACACGCACGCGCGCGCGTGGAAGGAATTTTTAAAACTGCCTTGCGCTTTCTATTTCTCATCCTCCCACCGACACAACTAAGAAAAGCATATTTATTTTGACTCTTTGCTGTAACACAGGAATGTGTCGGCACAGCAAATGGCAGGCTAAAGAAAAGCATAAACCATCTAGATGATTTATGACTTATGTGCAAAAGAGAACTGGCTTTCTTCTCTTTTTTTCCCACAACACATCCCCTTTTTTATTTTCGGCCAGTGCGTCCACACACACGCACAGTCATGGAGAGATTCCAGACTCTTGGCCTACCTGCCTGGGTTCATTAATGCTGTCCTCTGTTGTACCAGACACTTCCACACTGTCCTCATTTATCACCAGGACTAACAATTTTCCTCTGCTCCCTTTCCATGTTACCTAGATTGGGAAGGCACGATACAGCAGACATTAATGTCTCTCTCTCTCTCTCTCTCTCTCTCTCTCTCTCTCTCTCTCTCTCTCTCTCTCTCTCTCTCTCTCTCTCTCTCTCTCTCTCTCTCTCTCTCTCTCTCTCTCCCCCCCCCCCCCCCCCCCCTCTAGGAGTGTCAGGTCAGCGGGTGAAGGTGGAGCCAGAGGTGTTGTCATATCCCGGCCAGACAGTTAACCTGCGATGTGCCTTCACTGATGCCACTGGGATACAACTCACAATGGTCAGACACACTCTCATGATACAAGTTTAATTTCTTTTTTCTTCAGTTAGGATTTGATTACTTATTTATACAACCACAGTCCTATAAGCTCTAAACTGGGTTTGTGGTATGACTTTCTAATAAAAATGTCTGCTTCATCCCCAAATTGCAGCTCATTGTGCTGACTTGACACAGTACAATTTGTTGAAATTGCTTTCACAATTGAAGCAAACACATGGGCAATTAAGTGAATCAACAATGTAGTATTTGACTAAATATATGCCCATTTTTCTGTAAAATAAAGTATTTGTCAATTATCTATCAACCTGATTCTGCAGGTGTGTAAAACTTAGTCCGACAGATGGAAAAGAGAAATTCATTGCAATCAAAATAAACATAAAATGATAATACAGGTCCATTTGCCTAGTTTACCTAGCCCATTACACATTAATCTAGCAAATCATAGCCCACAGAAATAATCCTAAGGCTAGTAATAGGTTTTTATCACATTTAGGCTTAATGTTTTAATACTCCAAACAAACAAATAGTAAGCTTCATTTAGCTTCAGGGGATTGAATATGGTAATGAAACACTTCTTAGTTGCATCTCAATGAAGTGGGAAGTACACAACTCTGTTGTCGTTTATGCTGAGAGAGAGAGTAAGTACTGCTCCTGAAAAAGTAACATCCATATTCATACCGGCTCCACGTATTTGATTATGATGCTGTAAATGCTGCCCTATGGAGTTTACTGCAAAATGTGGATGTCTTAAAATGCTCTCAAGTGTCATGATAAATAAGGCCTGTTGTTTTTCCTCAATCACTGTACGCATCCTAACCACTGACCCTGTGCCTCCTCCACCACAGGTCACGTGGATCTATGAGCCGAAGGACGGAGACAGGATCAATATCGCTGTGTTTCACCCCAACTTTGATCCCAACTACCCCGACTCACCTGTGAAGGGCCGAGTCAGCTTCACGCCCAGTCCTCCAAACCTGGCCAGTCCCTCCATTGAGATAAGCGAAGTAAAGATGACCGATGAGGGGAAATACATCTGCGAGTATGCTACCTACCCCAGAGGCAACGAGCAAGGCATCACATACCTCGTCATGCTGGGTAGGTCACTAACATAACGTGTATGTACAGATAGGTGACACATTGTTGGACACACAGATCTGCTGTTTCCATTCTGGTCCTTGATGTAAAGATAAAAAAAGATGTCTAGGTAACTAGGCAACAAAAATATTATCATCAATAAAATCACTCCATGTTAAACATCCAAAACATGAAATATTGAAAGTTACAAACCTTCAACGGGTTTTGGTACCCAACCCTACCAACATGTGCTTCTGGGTTCAAACCCATCACAGGTTTCTGCCTCTTGAGGACTTGAAACATTGTTAAATGCTCCCTTTAAATTTTCTATTTTATCACATTTGGAAAAGTACCACTTTTGAAGCCCTCTTTGTCAGGTACAGAGGAATCTGAAAGATCTGTAGTTGAGACTTTCAAACCATGAATGGATTGATTAGTCAAACAAGAGAATTGACCAACTGTCTTAAACTACCTTTCTCAATTAATTAGCTTTTCTTGACAAAAACCTAGTTCTGTGTTCCATGGTGCTTGTCACTCCAAAAGAGTTTCTAGAGACTTGTTGAATCAAGGTGCGTTTAAGCTGTTACGTGTTGGTTTTTCCTTGAATCTGTCACCCATCTGTCTAACGAGTGTGTGCATATTTACCATGCTTACTTATACATGCAAAGTACTCTCCGCCTACCTCTCTCTATCTCTCTCCCTCCCCCATAGGTAGCATGCAGGTTAAAAGCATGTCCAGCTCGGCTTAATTGCTATTATAAGTGGTATTGTCAGATCAATTGTGTTCTTGTTAATGCTATTGAGCCATTGGTCTAACCTTGGCCCGGCACCAGTGCCTCTGCTCCGCTCTCTTCTCTCTCCAACGCATCATGCCTCCCTGCTTCCCCTAAGGCACTATATTGATCTGGCTGCTTGTCATGCCTGCTGTCAGCTCCTGTCCTGCCTGCTCTCCTCTGATCCCACACTGGTATCATAGAGGGAAATTGAGGAGGTATAAGGAGGGAGGTAGAGTGGGTGGGGGATGAGAGAGATCTTGTAGTGATTTAGTATTTGTGAATGGAAATGCACTGGACCTGTCAGGGAAAATTATCAATAGCGGTTGATAGAGAGAGAATAGATTAAAGAAATGGAGGGAGAGGATAAGATATAGGGTTTGGGTGTTTGCATTGGTGCTTGAAAGTGTTTATCAATGTAGGCTCTGGAGAGAAAATGTAGGAGAGAGAGGGCGAGTGGGTGGACAGAGCATGTTTGGAGATTGAGGTTTTGGATTTGCTTTTGCCAGGCTGGTGACTCAAATTGTTTATCAATAATGGTGCACATTATCTTTTCCCTCAGCTGTCTTATTTCCATTTTATCTATTTCTACATCCTTTAATCTTCTTTAATCTTGCCACTCTGTGTCTTTTCCTCTCTCCACCCTCCGCCCTTGCATCAATCCATCCATCAGCTAAGCCTCAGAACTCGGCCTCCATCGTAACAGTGGAAGCAGGCACTACGCCGGTCGTTGTGGCACGCTGTGAGTCTGTGGATGGCCGTCCTGCTGCCCAGATTTCCTGGGTGACCACAGCCAATGGCAATGCGACAACAGTGTCTAAGCCGGGTGCCAACAACACAGTGACCATGGTCAGCGAGTACCAAATGGTTCCCACAGCAGCAGACAACGGGAAAGACCTTAGCTGCGTGGTGGCACACAGGACCCAGGTCAACCCAGAGAGCTTCCCGTTGAAGCTAGCAATACAACGTAAGACATTTAACACACACACACACACACACACACACACACACACACACACACACACACACACACACACACACACACACACACACACACACACACACACACACACACACACACACACACACACACACACACACACAACCCAGCACTTATTATTCCATGAATGCCTTTGCTGTTCACGCTCTAACATGAAGCCTTGGAGTGATTAATTGAGCTCATCTCTATTTTTTTCTCCTACCTTCTGTCATTCACCTGTCCTTCCCTCAGACGCCCCTGAGGTAACAGTAGTGGGTTATGACAATAATTGGTACGTGGGTCGTACACATGTAGTGCTCACCTGCCTGGCTAGCGGAAACCCCGCTCCATTGACCACCCAGTGGAAGACGTGAGTATCCGTACAACCATCACCTCTTTTGTCTTGTTTTCTCTTGGTCCGTGACTCTTTTCCCCAGCGTTTCTTGCTTTCTGTTATCTCTTTTTTTCTCGTTCCCCATTCCTTGCCCTTCATTCCCAGGTCCACAGAGCTGTAATCAGCGCTTTTTTATTGCCACTACAGCCCTGTGCTCTGATTATGGAGATAGCCGTATAATTTCTCATAATAGACTCTGCGACTCAAGATTTAACCCTCGCATAATGAGAACCACAATATAATTCTTTCTCTCCCCTTTTTCTGTATTATCTGTAGCTATTAACTTAACTGTGACAAAATTTGAAAAAAAAAAGAAAGAAAAGAAGGAAAGTCTGGTACAAAATATGGGCGAGATGAGATTTTGGGCCCGGATCCAACAGTTTTGAGTTTCCTTCTGTCCCCATCATATTTTCCTCCACCATGTGATAATGGATTGCCTTTTGAGGAAGGGGAAAACTGATTAGTTTTGCACTGCCGATTAAGATTAGTGGAATTTGATGACATTGCACAATACAGCATATTTCTGTAAATGTACATCTGTCTCAATGCTCTCATTTTGCCCAAAGTCAACCCCCCCCACACACACACACACACACACTCCTTTTTGGTCTTCTCCCTTTTCTTCTTTCTCATGCTGATATGCTCATGTCCCTGCAGGATGTCAGGAGAGATGCCAGACACGGTGCAGATCACAGATAACGTGCTGAAGGTGCTGAAGGTGGACGACGCTGTCAACACCACTTTTGTCTGTGAGGTCAAAAACCGCATCGGGACCGGCAAGGACCAGGTCACAGTTTTTGTCAGAGGTGAGTTGAAGAACACAAACAAGCACGCAACCCAACACATACGTATAGACAAGAAAGTCTAAATGCATAGCATGTGCATAAGTCTTCAAAATGTAGTAGGTCAGATAACATTACAAAATATACTTAAACCTACTTGGAGTACAAGTACAGCATTGCAATTGTCAAAGTAATGCATGTTCTTTTTGTGCACCTCTCTATGATTTGATGAAATAGCATTAGTATTATTCCTGTCATCACAAATCCCCCCATTTGATGCTCTAAGTAGGTTAAAACCAAGACGAAGTGTAATTTACACAAGTTGCAAATGTACTAACACACTCATGAATTGGACACCGTAAAGTGAACATTTTAGAAGTGAAATGAAAAACACATTTGTGGCTCACTTGGGTCTCGTTCATCATCTAAACCTTCCCCTGGCTTGTATAAGAAAACATTTATATCGTCTGAACTGATGAACTGGAACCAAGTGCACTTTTATCACACATGCTACACCTTTCCTGGTGTGCTGTGCTCTCATGTTTTCCCCAGGGATACACACCCTTGTTCTGCCTCACATGTCACATGAACACACATATTCTCTGTGCTGAAGACTCTCTTGGGTGTGTAGTGTAGGGCTAGAGGGTCCAGCTGCTCTGTCCATGGTGTGTGTGTGTGTGTGTGTGTGTGTGTGTGTGTGTGTGTGTGTGTGTGTGTGTGTGTATATGTGTGTGAATGTGTACGTGCATGCATTTGCGTGCTTTCGGGTTCTCCCTTTCAACTTTTCATCTCTCTCTTTTTCTTCATCCTATTAAGAATGCATGTCACTTTTCCATGTCTCTTTGCATGCACTCGATAACACTGAATTATCAAAGTTTCTGTGCCTCAGCGGTACCCAAGGTCTGTCTATCAGCTTTGCACATCAGATGGCATTTACAAAGTGTTTTTTCACAAGGTTTTTCAAGGTAGTTCACAATGTAAGTGGTGCACATAGACAAGATGATATTTTCGCTTTTCTTCTTTCTAAAATGAGAGCGAGCAGTTCGCCCGAAAAAGTCATGATCACATAAGCAACTGAGTAGCTTCTTAGCAGTCCCATCTGCCATTACTAATGACAGGAGAGACTAAAGCAAAGCAAATGAGCAGTGTTCATTAGAGTCAGGGACTTGAAGATAAGGCTGCAATCCCTAAAAGTGATGAATAGTGACACTGTTGACTTTGAAATGAAGTGGTATTTCAGTGTTTCCTTGGGTTTAGCTGAGACGAGACGTGTGTGTGTGTGTGTGTGTGTGTGTGTGTGTGTGTGTGAGATATCATGTTTGTGTTGTGTGTATGCATCTGTCTGTGTGCTGTGTAGCTTGTTGTACCACCTCAGGTCTTTAAGTTAAACCATCCAGAACGATGGCAACTACGATGAAAAACAGTCCATACCTCTGTTCCTCAATAGTTTTAGCTAACAGGGTTCACTCCTGCATTTCACCTCATACAAAATACATCCCCCTCCACTCTTTTGCCTGCACTTAACCGAAAGTTATTTTCTGCTGACATGGGGGTAAACCTTGCCTGTGATGGGGGGCATTTCTCTGGTGGCTTTAGTTTAAGAGCAACCCAGCTACTTCATGCCCTCATTTTCTTTTCTTTTTTTCTTGTCCTTTTGCTTCATTTTTTTTTGTCTTTCTCTCTCACTCCCCATCTTTCTTCAAGTCCCTTGGCTCCTTATGGTGCTACAGCATGCGTCATCACTCCTCTGGGGGCCATTCTGTACTGCTGCACAGTAGTGTAACTTCTAAAAGCTTCTGTAACACAAAGGATGTCACCATCTCCTGCTGTGTATTACAAGCAACAAGCAAGGCAGATACAAAGATCCAGGGAGCAGAGGGAGGAAGATGGAGGCTGCTGCTTTTAGACTAAAAAGCCAGAGAAAGTGCACCAGGATAGATCAGTGCCAGCATGCAATCCTCACTCAGAGCGAGGCATGAGAGCGAGAGAGAGAGAGGGAGAGGGAGCGGATGCTGACGGCATTTAAAACTCCCATGGGAATCTTGTGCCACTGCATCCTATCTCCACCGCTATTGGCCTCCGCTATCTCTCAGCATGGCGTGTGTGTCTGTCTGTCTCCAAGCCTCTCAGAGCGGATCAGTCACCCTTTGCTGCTTCAGCTCCTGGCTGCTTCTCTCCTCATTCCGCAATCCGCTCCTTTCTCGCTGTGTCTTTTATCCTACATTTCCACTCCACTCCAATTCTTCATCCCACTTTCTCCTTTTTTTCTCTCTTCCTCTCTTTTGTCTTTTTTTTCTTTATGGTTTCTCTGGTCTCTTCCAATGTTGAACTCCCCACAGTTTCCTTGTCCTATCATCTCCCTCCTCCATCTTCTCTTGCTCTCTCGTGGCCGACCACCTCCTCTCTCCTTCCCACTCCTGTCTTACTCACTGACAGAAAAGGAGGAGGATAAGATGTGAGCTAAATTTGCTGGCAGTTAAGTGGTGACTGAGGTAACCAGCAAAAGTCAGAGTGAAGAAGGGTTTGTAGTGTTTAGAAAGAAAGAGGTGGAGTTTGTATTGGTTGGAGTGAAATGAAAGGGTGGTTGATGGTCAAAACAGAGCAAGAGAAAGATGGGAGTGCGATGCAGACCTGTGGAGGCTAATGTAAATGCGTGTAGACAAACGGGGCGAAGAGGGGCCGACAGGCGTGAAATGGCCTGCACCTGCTACATAGCAGGTCCCTCGCTCCTCTCTACCCCACAGTTGCATGACACACACCCACACACACATAACCCAGCACTTACTGTATATATAAATCTACACACTTGTGTGTGTCTGTGTGGGTGTTTTCTCGTGTCCTCTGCCCTCAGTCTTGTCCTGTACTCCCGGAGGCAGAGAGAGGGATGGATGTCCTCTCTTCTCCTTGCCTCTCCTCCTCTCATCTTCGATCCTGCTGCTTACTCACACACGTCCTACCCTGCTCTCCCCTCCTCTTTCTTTCGATTTATCTCTCCCTCGCTATCTCACTGCAGTTTGCTTTTTTTCATTGCATTTCTCATCTCTCAGTTAGCATATGCTCTCTCCTCGCCCTCCTTATCTCTCTCAGGTTGTCTTTCAGTCTGCACAAGTCTGGCGCTGATCTCCCTGCTCAAAGAAAAGACTCCTGCCCCCAACTTTCTCTCCCTCTCTCCTGTTCAGGCCCGTGCTATCTCCCTCTCTCTTTAAGCTTAACTCTCAAATAGCAGTAGCTCTTCCTTAATCACAGTTTAGTAGTCACCATCCATCCCTCCATTCCTCCTCTCGCAGGGGTTCTTGTGTGGCTAACTCAGATTCCCTCCATCTTCCGTCTTATTTTGTCTCCCCATCGTTTCTTACAGGGGTGGATCAGCTGAACCTCAAAAAGTTAAATGTTCCTAATTCAGTTTAAGAACAAGGGGCTTGGACATTTTCCTCCACTGGGTTTGTGCGTGCGTGCGTCTGCCTGTATCTGTCAGTGTGTGTCTCTGGCCATGCGAAAACGGCTAGAGAACAGGTCTGATAGAGCCAAGTCTCCCTCCAGCCTGCTACTGGCCCTGAGCCTACCCCTCATTAACACACACACACACACACACACACACACACACACACACACACACACACACACACACACACACACACACACACACACACACACACACAGCTCTGTTCAATAAGTTGCACATGCTGACAGAACACTACTAAGCTATGCTCTAGGTGCAGCCCTTCCCAGCGTCAGACCGCTGATGAGGAGACCATGATGGTGTGTGTATGAGTTTGTGTGTATGTGAGTGAGTGTTTTTGGGAGGCTGCAGTAGACATTACTTCCGCTCCATCTCTCTCATTACTTTCGGTCACTTGGAGCTTACAGTCGTGCTGGACGGGACTTCATAGGAAGCATGCTGTTTTTTTGGCTTCCACAGTATGGTGTGTGAGGGGAGGGGTGGCAGTACTATAGTTCTGCATGTTTGTTTTTATCTATTTTTTTCTTGCCTTGTTATCCACACAGCATGCATATTGCAGTTTATTTTGCTCATCCAACATGTGTTTAAAAGATGTCCTCTCCTCACCCCCTGAAATATATTCCATTGGTACTTTGTTAGGATGTGTCTGGGTCTGTCGTGGGCCTGTACTGGGAGCCTGAGGGGGGGGCTTCTTTTACATCTCTCTTGAATCTTTTACGTGTTGTCTTCAGAAGGGAAGAATAAAACATGAATTATCACCCACATAGGGATTTGCCAGCATAAACTTTGAGAGATACACTTAAGAACTGACTTGAGCGACGCATTAAAAATAATTGGATGAGATGAATTTAGGGAGAATTTGCATTTAAATTTTAGTGTAATTCCTTTTGATGTGACGGCAATGTGTTGCAGTATCCAACCCCAAGTTTGCACTGAGATAGTTGCCACGCTGCATGTGCTGGAGCTCCACAGAGCCCGAGGTGATAATGCATTTCTTGTGTTCCTGTTACAAGTGGACACTTGAGGGGCTAGCTCTCACTCTCATGTGTGTGAACAGCAATGTTTAGCACTGCTCGGGGAAGACTAGGAGGGGAGAGAGAGACAGTGTGCCTGAGGAGGCTGGTGGCAGAAATTGAAAGAAAGGAAGAGAAAATATACCCACATGAAATGATTTTTTTCCCTAGGCATATGTTTAAAGTGAAGCGCAGAGCAGAAAAGAAAATAACTTGGTAAAAGTAAACATAAATTGGAGAGATGGCAGGGAAAATGGATTTAGAGGAGATGGAAAGAGTGTATGCAGGAGACAGCTAGTGAAATGGAGGCAGAGATGGAGAAAGCAGCAGTGGAGGAGAGGCAGAAATAAAGAGGAGAGAAGAGCGGAGCACAGGTGTAGACAGCAGTAGACTACCCGTTTCTCTCTTGACAAGAATCTGTGTTACAAGAGTAATTCTGTCAGCTCTCTGTACACTTAACAAGAGGGGTCGGCTTCTGATGGATTTCAAATGGGAATGACAATAAGAACCGGGCTGATTCACTACTTTTAAATTTAGGCAGGGATTTCAACAGCAGCGTCTACTGTTTAATCTTCTGTAGCAGCTGGTGAAAAGTGCACGGAGTGGAAACGAAAGCCAGAGTAACAGACTATTTAAACAGTTATTTTGTTGTATTGTGCAGCCCATGTGCTCAAACCTGAAGGAAGCAAACACTTGACGGATGATGAATATTGCATACGATTATATTTCCGCAAAAAATGTGCCTTCTTCAGGGATTGAAAGAGTCACATTAATGCGTTTTGATAATTGCTTCTGGGGCATCCAAAATGATCCAAACAGGATGAACAAATACATTAAATAAAAATAAAAGAATACATGTATTCATAAAATATAATACACCCCCAACTTAGGTTATTTGAACCCTGTAAAGGTGGAAATAACAATATACATCCAGGCATCAATATTCCCTTCTGCTAAAAGTACTTTACTCTTACTTTACGCTTTATAGCTCTGAAGCGAGGCACCTAGTTGTAAAAACTAGTCTAAGCTGTTTATCCTATCCATCATACTGAAGTGCCCCTCCATCCTACAAGTTGTTATTACCTGTACATATGTACTTTTAAAATAACCTAAGAACATTTTTGTACAAAGTGCTTCACAGTACAATAAATGCAGACAGCATGGATGGAGCTGACCCTTAACTCTGGTGGTGTTAGTGCCATCCTCCCTGCCCACTGAGCTATAAATGATGACCACATGGAGGAAACCGTCCCAGGGTCTGCAGGGAATTGTCATACTCCCAGAAAGCACTTAGAGCCCTGAACTCATGGCCCTGAAAAGCCTGTGCACAGCAGTAACACTGCCATGTTTCTCCTTGAGGCTCGCCAGTAGTGTCTTAACTAGGCCTGGTATCAAACCTCAATACTTTTTGACTGCTGACTGAATTGTGTCCATGGCACCAAGTACTGAAAGCTGACAGTGATTGACTCTTAGTTTTTTATTTTGGTTTGCTTAATTTTGATCCGATATGTCCTGATTTGAATCATAATTTTGCTGATTTTACACTGGCTAAACTTAACCAATGCATTTTAATAGGCTGATTTTGCTAAACAGCAGAACAGGCTCTTCTATGAAAACAGGTCTATATTCCTCAAAGTAAGGAATCAAGAACAGTATTGTTTTAGTGTTGCTGGTTTTGGTACTGGTGTAGGTGTGTTATTGTCACAATAATTTAAAAAACAAAATTCAAATGATACACAACCTTAACGTCAACTGGTGGTTTTCTGCTCTGAAAAAGCAGTTGTATCTTTTTGTTGTTCAAATACCTGCTTTCAAATACTGTGCTAATATTACTGCAAAAGGGATGTTGAGGGAGTGGGAAGTGTTGGTTCAGAGAAGGAGTACTATATGGCTGACAAGTCATATAAGACGACTTCACACCACTACCTCTCCCTGGGGTTTTGATACACTATCATACAACTCATACCGTATAAATACTGTGAATTGAATATTGCAGCCAGAGTTTTACTTAGCCAGTCAGCACTCTAAGAACCTTTGTTTAATTAAAAATTAACCTAAAATGGCCTTGTCTCACGTGTATGGGTTAGCAACATGGCAGTCACGACTAAAATAATAGTGCTGGAATCAAAATGGATACACGTCTAGGACCGACATACACTCGAGCAGTGCCTTTTTGCGGAGAGGGGTGCCAAACTGTCGCCCTGCTCTATGCTTATGGCTTCCAGGAAGAGTTGTCATTCTGCTGTGTCACTCTGTCACTCACTCATTCTGCCACCTCCTCCTCCTCTTCTTCTTCTTCATTTAATTTCCAACCTCCACTCCTCCATCCATCATTATCCTGCATGGCCTCCACCTGTTCTGCTCCTACATTCTCCACTCCTTCATGAAAGTATGTGTGTGTATGTGTCTTGCACTTCCTCCCCTCCTCCCCCTCCACCATGCCTTGCGTTGTGATTTCTTGTGAGCCTTGGATAGACCCTGGCCGTTGAAGGGCAACATGGGGAAACGTGGCTGTGACGTTGTTGTGACGTGGCTGTGGGAATGGGGACAGGAGCAGCTCTGAGGTAGAGGAGGAAATGTCAGTGTAGGAAGAGTCTCAGCACACACACACACACACACACACACACACACACACACACACACACACACACACACACACACACACACACACACACACACACACACACACACACACACACTTTTGACTGTACTGTCATGTCAGCCCTTACACACTTCACTGAATACAGTTTGGACCAGCACCACTGACATTATCCGACTCCTACCTTTTCTTGTTTTTTCCTGACATTACCCTTTCTTCCTTTATATGCTGTCAATATTTTCCCTCTTGCACTCTGTTTCACATGGTTCTCTTTTTTCCCCTTTCTCAACCATATTCCTTTCTTCCTTTTTCTCCCTCCCTGCCTCTCCTCCCCCCTACAGAGCCCTCAGTGAACCCATCCAATGCTGGCATGGTGGCGGGAGCTGTGATTGGCTCCCTCCTGGCCCTCCTTTTGGTTGCCGCTCTCATCGGCGTGCTTGTCACCCGTAGCCGCAGACAACGGCAGGGTTACCGCGGCAATGGCAGCAGTGACATGAAGACGCGCATATTTGGCGGTGGCAAGAAGGCCAGCAAGAACGGCACAGGTGTAGGCGCAGGCAGCGGAGGCGGTAACAACAACGGCCCCGTCTACGTTTACAACGACAGCTCATCCCACCAGGGCCTTGGAGAGAAAAACAACCACCACCAGCCGTTCACCATGGGGGGCCGACCTGAAGTCGTTGCCGCTACACCCACCGCCCAAGACATCCTGCTAAGCAATGAGTTAGACGATGCGGAGCGGAGGAAGTTTGATGAGCTGGAGAAGGAGGAGAGGTATGACCACTTCAGTGGAGGAGCCCCCATCCTTCAACTTCGCCCACCGCATGACCAGGACGATATGATTGGCGATTACCTGGATGATGACATGGAGTCCCAGCGGGATGGCTCCGTCATCTCACGGACTGCTGTTTACGTATAGAGAAGGAGAAGGGGAAAGGAGGAGGAGGAGGAAGAGGAGAAAGAGAGAAAAGGGATGGATTCCTCCCGAGGATTTTGTGGCTACAGGGTCTCGTCCCTGTCTGATAGAGAAGAGAAAATGATACCACTTTTATTTTTGAAAATTGATTCTAAACATAGCCTATTATTTATCACAGCAGCCCCAGAATGGACTGAATGAACAGGACGGTGCCGAGGGATATTCTGAAAGAAGTGTTGCTGTTATCTGGTCCATAAGAACTGAAAATCAAACAGAGAAAAATAAACAACCTGTCTCCCACTGCTTCTACTCATGCTATCGCTATCACTGGGACCTTGACAAGGACTCTTGACAGACACGCTTACAGAGAGAAACTATGTAGTGTGTGTGTGGGAGAAGGATGATGGCATCATGATACAAGCTTGGCTATAGAGGAGGCAACTCACTTGCACATTCACTCTTTTCTTCACCAAAACAATACAAGTGGAAGGAGTTGTCAAGCAGTTACGTGTTGTCTGCTTTTTCCAGTCCTCCTGTGGGAAACCTTTTGTTTTGGTAATGTGTTGTGCTGAGACAGCAAGTGGGTAGTTAGTAGCTAGTGATGGGTTGGGAAGAAGGTTTTGAAGGTATAGACAGTAGCCATCAGGTGCTTTAGAGAAGAGAACAAAGTATTTGCTCCTGTCTACTGGCAAGCTTTCATTTCCGCTCTCTCTGCCTTTATCTCAAACTTCTCTGCAAACTTTCAGCGACAGTAGATACGCTTGAATTTACAAAATGTAAAAAGAACATTAGGTCCTTGTGCTGCACTAATACAAGATCAGCTGAATTTAACAAAGTAAGTTTGCAGAGAGTTTGAGCTAAGTTCTTAACAAGGTATTCACATGCAAACTTTTGTACTGTGCCTGGAGGTAAGAGACGGTAAACAAGAGATGAGGGAATGAGGTGTAGTTGATCTGACAGGGTCAAGGGATGGAGAGAGGGATGCAGGAGGACGAGAGAGGAGCATGTCTCTTCTTTTCTTCTTCCTCCTCATCCCCATTTCTTCAGAGCGCTCCTGACAGGAGGAGCTTCATTGGTAATGAGCCGTGAAGTCACTCGCTTAACGGGGACCAACAGATTGCCGCCACTTATCGTTTATGACGTGGCAATTCCTCCCCCTCCCACCTCTATCTCTCTATCATACCTCTCTCGCTCTCTCTCTCTTCATCTCTCTCTCCCAGTGTTTATGGGGAGTTCATGATTTATCTGGTAATGTCGAGGTCAGGGCCACAGAGAGCAGAGGAGTATTTTACTGCTCCTGATGTGTCAAACGCCCCACTTACTCTATTCCAGCTCGGCCTGGCCTGACATGCCAGGATTGACTAATCCACCTGGAGTGGCCATGTTCACTCCACTGCATGGATGCTACTTCCTTCTCCCGCACTTTAGTAAGTGGCCGGATGTAACAGAGCCCCACCCCCAAAGTACGACCGTGTTATGTTAGATAGATTTTCAATGAGATCATGTAGTATTTCTTTCCATTAGTGGATGTTGTTTAATGTAGTGAATTGATTGGGAGACCGAAAAGGTTGCGTCCACAGCCAAGCTATGGGGTCATATTGACTAACAGGCAACAGGCAGTGAAATGGCCCTTTATGATGCAGCTTCAGGGCTGATTGTCTCCTGACTGTTAATTTAACCTTTTAACGAGCCACCAGAGGCCCGCTCAGGCAAATATTACTTTGGCTACTGCACGTTGCTGTTTTCAAGCCTCAGCGTGTACATTTGCATGCGTCACTGTATCTGTGTAGCCACTGGATGACTGTGATGGACAATCTTGGAGAGAAGCCCTATTGTAGCTCCTCTAATCCTGGCCTTCTAATCAACTCCCCCTTTGACCCACTGGGAATCTGGTGAGTGTTCTCGATGACTGTACTGCCCTCTTGTACGGCCCAGCAAAGATCTGGGTTGCAGTTCACTGTAGGTCATGCGTTCAAATGCAGGGTGACCCATTGACAAGAGCAAAGATGACTGCGCTTGCCGGCATTTCCTATCATAGTTGTTTTTAACCTTAAGCTATAGAGGTGAGAAACACTCACATACTGTACAAGTATCTGTATAGGGTGAGCCAGTCATAGTTTGCCATTGTGATGGTTGTTTACCTTCAGAGAGGCAGAAAGAAAATAGGAGAGCGATAAGGGAGGCAGATAACAAAAAACAGAGACAGCATTCAGTGTTTGAGCACAGCCTAGCATATTGTAAGCCAGTGTGTTCAATAGGATTATCGTCTAATGGCCTTAGCTTACACATAAATGCAACTCCTGTCAACCTGGAGTACAGTAAATTTCCTGAACATAGCTGATTTTGCCACAACCACTCAAAATAAAAAAAAATGTATTACTTATTTTTGCACTTGTGTGTGTCATCACTGCAAAGAGAAATATAAGTGTAATACTTGGTTTTTGGGGTCAAAATAGTGATAAGGGACAAAACTGTTATGTACATTTTGGTGTGAGGTATCTGTGTACTATATATGTAAGCATTTTTATTTTTCATGTGAAAATGTGGATATCTATGACAATGTAAATATCAGATCGATGG
Source organism: Gymnocephalus cernua (assembly GCA_023631565.1). Taxonomy (NCBI): domain Eukaryota; kingdom Metazoa; phylum Chordata; class Actinopteri; order Perciformes; family Percidae; genus Gymnocephalus; species Gymnocephalus cernua. The sequence goes on from CM042429.1 coordinate 31,511,423, forward strand.
AGCCAGTGTTGTGGAAGTAAGGAAAGCATTCTGGGTCAGCTAAGCCTAAAGTTCAAATGTCCGAGGGGAATTCAGAATGTAATTTTTAATCTAATGAATACCTCTGTGGTTTGGGTGTTAAAACACACTGAACTGACTGAGTTTGCCTAAAGCCTAAGAGTTGATTTCTATTGGTGGGGGGGGAATTATATGCTTGTATCATTTTTTTTAAGTTAGCATTGCCTGCATTTATTATTTACATAACAAGCACACAATATTGGTTTCTCCTTGACAGATACCCCGCACAACAAAAATACCCACAATACTCATAATTTATCAGGTAGACCGTGACCACACAGGCGGTCTACTGTATGGTAAGGGGTGTGGGTGTGTGGGCGGGCCGGCGGGTGGGCTTTGGAACAGCTCTCACTGCCACTGGGGCTGTAACCCAAGTAGCCACTCTTTGTCACCATGGAACACTGGCAAACTGAAGATATTATTGTGCATTTTGAAGACACTCACTCGGACACACATACTGTACATATACGCAGAATGCAGAGAAACATTTGCCCACACACAAATACCCCTCAGTCACTCTCATTATGTTCACTCCCACAGCCCAACTGTGTAGAAGACACCTCATACCTGACAACTCTGCCATCTCCTGACATAAGCCCACACAAATGCGCTCACATAGCTATACACACACACACACACACACACACACACACACACACACACACACACACACACACACACACACATACATACACACACACACACACATACATACTCACACACACACACACACACACACACACACACACACACACACACACACACACACACACACTATTTTCTCCTCTTCTTGCGCAGTGTGGCTCTGTCAGGACATATACTGTGTCCTGTTACTGTGGAAAGACCTGCAGCATGATGTGCTCCCTGCTCCACTGCTTTCTATTCCTCAAATAGTCCAACCCGATCCAGAATCAACGACCATGTAGAACTGAGACAACTACACGTTCAGGGACACACACCTTTCATCCAGTCATCCAGTGAAAAACAGGCTTTTTAGGAAACCGTTCAGAGTTCCACTTTTGTTCTACACAGGGAATACAGCTTTCATAAAAACGCCATTGCGCTGACCTGCCCCCCCCCCCCCCCCCACCACCACCCCCCCCCCCCCCGTTCTGTTTTGATAGCTCAACTTTTCACTCATCTGCAAAATGTTGTTTTCAACTTTTCTCACTTCAGCCGTCACCGCGACACCGCCTCCACACACACACACACACACACCCACACACCATTGCCACCCACCTCAGCACCCAAGTAAGGCTTGTCAGACAAAATGCTTTTAGAGAAATCCACGATCCTGGCCCGGGTCTAGCACAAGGTTAGGTAGTAAAAATACCCAATATTTTTCTTTTTCTTTACTGTTACTATTCCTTTGGATCCAAACATCTGATGATTAATGAAGCCTTAACATCTCCCATCTCACTTGCATAAAAGGAAAAAAATAAGAGAAAATCTCCCTGTGTACATAGTATAAATATATAAATATGTAGCAGAGAAAAATATATTACTAATTTATGGTGTCACGTTTGTGTATTTCTCAGTGACAGCAAGCATGAAGGATTTCTTTTCGCCTATTACAGTTTCCCCTCTTGTTATTTTGCAGTGCTTTATAATTTATGTTTTCTGAGTGCTTTATTTTTGACTGCTGCGCTGTGATTGCTGCCAAAACTGGCAAATGTGCTTCTTCTATACAAATTAACTGTACACACAACAAAACAGTCTTACCCCAAAATGTGCTTTTTGTTATTGACTGCTCTGTGTAAATGTTGTTTTCTTTTTGTAATTTTTTTATTTCAAATATGTTATGGTCTTTTGAAAAAAAAGAGAGAAAACAACTAGAATTGTTTCACTATTCTGTCATGTCTTTCAATATTTTTTCGTATTTGGTTGCTATTAAAGATTTCTTGATTTTTGAAATGTCCCAGTGTTGCTGCGTGTGGTGTCTGTTTCTCCTTTTCTTCCCTCTGTCTCTTGAGGTTAGCTTGGATGACCCAGGAGCCAGATTGAATACAAGTGCCAGCCATTGATTCTCACTGATTAGATTTATAGATTAATTGATCGGGATATGAAGTGGCCTCTCGGTCTCTTGTCACCCATCCTTCACAGTCCAGACACACCACCCCCCTGTTTGTTTGTTTTTTCACTCTCATTTCCTGGGCTGGCTGTTTGTCTCATTTCTGTGTGTGTGTGTGTGTGTGTGTGTGTGTGTGTGTGTGTGTGTGTGTGTGTGTGAGAGAGAATGCAGGTGTGATAACAGGCTTATGAGCACAGGAAAATGAGAAGCCATTTTGTGGATAACAATTGTCCTGTACTCAGGCTCCACCTCCTCTCAGTCCCTGATTTGTATGTGTGTCCCTGGTTGGCTGAAGTAAACTTGAAGTAAACTTTCTGCCTTGGTAAAAGGTATGTAGGAGACTGCTGTAGTTGTTTGAAAGGGCACATTTTTCACCTGAGCATGTGGATTATGAAGAGTGATGATACAGATGCACTCTTATTTCAAGAAATATAATCATTACGTTCATTGGAGCTCTAATTACACACAGACAGACAGACAGACAGACAGACAATGATAGAGTTCAGGAATGTGTGGCTGTAGCTTCAGTGGTTTTCCTGGAGGGAAGCAGTTTGTGTTTTCAGTTGGGGAATGTGCAGGCCAAGCTGAAACTGGGTGAATGGAGCGCCTCTCAAAGGCTGCATTGTTTAAGCTCTGACTAAACCAAACTGGTTTGGTCAAATTTTAACAGAAGGGCACATAGAGGGTTGTGTGAGTGTGTACAGGTTAATGTATGAATGTTCTGGCATCAGTGAGAATGTGTGTGTTCATGCGTGTATGTGCACCTGCCTTATTTGGTTTTACATACAAGTACCCCCTCTGTATCGCCACCACGATCCAATCAAGTTGTGCTGTAACATCCCCACGACTGTGACAGTTGGTTTATGGCGGTTATGGCAGCGCATCCCAAATGTTTGCCTGGTGCTTTGATGCCGTCATGTATCTGTGTGTCAACCTGGCTTCTTGTCACAGTTCATTTTTGTTGCAGGCTTCTTCTGTCAGTGAAGAGCTATTTACTGTGTGTCCAGCCCACCATCTGGCCTCTCTAATTGCTTTGGATTTGAGGCTGGTGAGATAGAGAGCACTTACACACACTCCACACACAGACACACTCTGACTTCTTTGGTTTTCTAGCTGAATGTTAAAGACTCGAGCACAGCAGAAAGGCTTTTAAGCTGTACCTAGTAATAAAAGCCTGTGCAACATTTACATTTTGCATTGCATTTGTCACTGAAAAAGAATGCACCTCATGTGAAAGTGGTGACCCCGTAGCGCAGAACCTGGCCTATTTCAGCTCCGAGCAAATAACCTGGATCTGAAGCCAAAGTGACAGCAGCTACGCCAAGCACTACCACTGTGTTCAACATTAGCTTACAGCGATGAGACATGGTGCGGTGCCCCCGGGCAATCCGGCTGGCTGGTAGTGGCCCTGTTTATATCAAGTTGTGTTTGTGTGTAGGTGTGTATTAGACTTGAGCATGTGAGTGTGTTATTTGGTCATACAGCGTGCTGAAGAAGTATGTTCATGTCCATGTGGTTAGGTGCCCGTGGAGTGCTTTGCTGTGCTGCAGACAGCTCAGATTTCCACAGGATGTTTGTGTGGTAAAGTGTTTATGAGCTTAAGTGTGTGTGTGTGTGTGTGTGTGTGTGTGTGTGTGCTGTTTCAAACATGTATGTTGTACATGGCTGTATATTTAACTCCCATCTCTGGCAGCTCCAGCCGCAGTGTTGATTAAACGTGTGTGTGTGTGTGTGTGTGTGTGTGTGTGTGTGGATTAGCACACAGACCCACTTTGGGCTCTTTCTGCTGATAACTGCTAATACAATGCTGCTCATTTAACCTCTCACCCTCTGGCTCCAGAGCTAACTAATAAATCCCAGAGTGAGTGATGAATGGCCTGGACTGTTGCATGCATTTCTGAGTGATGGATGTGGTGACCTGGGCCTTCACATGGATTAAAGCAAGTGTCTGCCTCTGACCTCAATTATTAAAGTAGGTTCCTGCATATTTTTCTTGGCTTTAAAGCGACTGGCTTTTTCTTGTTCTTGCTTGTGGCAAATCATCAAATCTCGGACTCATAGATCTTAGTTTTTGTACATACTCCTCCAGTTTTAGGACAATGATCCTAAGCATAGAGACACTGTAATTAAGGAGATTTATGGCCAAACTGTGGAATGTTCTTTACTGGCCAAGTCAGTCATTGACCTCAGTCCAAGCATGGGATTCATCTGAGGACTAGACTGAAGAAGGCTCTACAGGCCTGACAGTACATCACAAGGAGAGATAACAAGCGTCTGGTGATGTCTGTGGGTCTAGAGAACTTTTTCGAAGTTTGTGTAAACTTCTCCAATTACTTTCTTTCCCTCTGTACTGTATAACAAGACCAAAACCACAGCCATGTTAGCAGCTCTGTGAGGAGCTAAAAGCAATGCTCACAATGACAATGCTAACATGCTGATGTTTAGCAGGTAGTCTGATGGCTATGTCATTAGTTTGGTTTACAACCAAGTACCAAACTGATCTTGACCCGACGATGATGCTGGGTGAAAAGTATAGGGGTCACCAAAATGATTACAAGGGGTTAAGGCGCATACCACATAACCAATACCACATGCCAAAATATGTTGAGACATTTCACTCACATGTGAACCTAATGTGAAAGTAGAAGAAAACTCGGGATCATCTAAGTTAGTAGGAATCATCTTCTGGGGACCATGAATGTCTGATTTCATGGCATGCATCAAGTATTTGTTGAGATATTTCTGGGCCAAAGTCGTGGACTGACCAGCATGGCTAAAAATCGCTAAAGTAGACTGCATTGTTCATTTGATGTGGATATGAACTAGGGCTGCACAATATATCGTTTTTTTTTTATCATCATCGCAATATCACCTGGCATGATATACAGTACATATTGTGAAAGGCTGCGACATATCGCAAAAGAAATTCAGTGATTTTTTTGTGTTAGTTGAAAGAAAATATCAGAAAAATACACTTAAAAAAGAAAATGTCATTCGTTCAATAAAAGAATGTTGGAAATGATTTACTTTCATTTGTTTTAAATTCAACAAGCAAGTTGTTGTATTTTAGCAGAATTCCTGAGAGCAGCAGAAATGCAGAACTGAGTAGACTTTAATGTGTTTATTTAAGTAAGTAATATCGTTATCGCGGTATTCAACAATCGTGCAGCCCTAACATGAACTTCCTCCAGTTAAAGATGTCAGTACTTAAACCTCATAGTCAGTGCACAAAGTCTAAACATGAGCATTGTGTCACTGTTCTAATCATCTATGGTTGCACTATACTACACTTCTTTTGTATTCCACATACCCATTTATTGCTTTCACTGTTGATATCACTTACTTTCACTCTGTATTGAAATTAAATTTAAATCAAAATTTTTAAAGAAAGTGTATGGAGTTCTTAATTTCACACTGTCTGAGCCAGTTTCTGACAAATTGGGGCTTGTCGACAATTTGGGAGCTGATATGTAACAGACAAAATTGCTTTAAGACCATGGTTGTTTTTGAAAGACTAGGTATTTTTCAGTGGCACAGGTTTTTTTTTGTGGGAAGGGTATGATGTCTGCTATAATTTGCTGTCTTTGCTCAGTTACTTTTAAGAGTTTTGGGTGTTTTGGGTGGATGAGGGTGAGGCAGCAGCGTCAGGCAACAACCACCTATCCACTGGTTGTTCTGGAAACAGGCATTACCTTATGTTAACAAAATGCAGATGAAAATGCTAGTTGTTCCACATCTTAATATATGTATACTGAAAAAATATACTGAAAAAATGCACTGTCAAAGTATGGACGAGCTTGTTTGATTGACAACATCAGTTTCAACAAAAATATCTCAAGGACTTTCCTGTCAAAGTAATGAACACATTATTTTATGAGAGAGTGCTTTAAAGAGAGTATTGTTATGTTGAGCAAGGTCAAAGCAAAGTGCAGAGGAAGTTACATTTGTAAATAATCACAGGAAATTGGAAATTGTATCATTCCTCTTCCTCAAGCGGTAAACGATAACATCTGATCTTCTGGCTTCTGGTCATTCAGTTTCGTTTAGGCACGCACGCACACACGCACGCACACACGCACGCACACACGCACGCACGCACACACACACACACACACTTTCTTATATAAATAGTATACCGACCCAGGCATATAGACAGGGGGAAGTGGATGCTCCTGTTTCCCCTCGAGGCCCTGGACATTTACTCTTCCTGTCCCGTGCTGACAGGGCTGGAGGTAACTGTGTGGTTGCAGTGCATTGTTGGGCGGATGAGGCACGTCTCCCCCGGGGTAGCACATGCTCGGGCCGACTGCTAGGAGGGCAGAGAAGGGCAGGGAGAGAGGGATTGAGCGAGATGGAGGGCAAAGAGGGTTGGATGGTGTGAGCAGAGTGAAGGGGTGGAGGATTGAGATCTAAGGCCTTGTGTACTGGCAAAAGCTACAGAGAGCTAGCCGGCATATAAATTTAACAGTGACTAATGCAAGATTGAATAAAAGGGGAAAATAGAAGAGAGGAGGAGTCTGGGAGGATGAAGAGAGCAAAAGGACAAAAATCAGAACCGTGAAAGGGAGGAGACGCCTGATTAAAGATGGAGTGGAAGACGGCTGAGTGAAGGGAGGAGGACGATGAGGGCTGAGTTGTTGCAGCTGTGTTGATTTAGCTTCGCACATCAAATTGCGTGTGAGTATAAGGGAGATGGGAAAGAAGCTTTAAATGGCGCTGACCTCGACACACCTGCACCAACACCCACCATCACCAGATGGAAGTTGCAGCGTGAGTGCATGCATGTTTATGAGTTAAATAAGCCCCAAAAGGTCTTCATGCTGTGACTTACCTGGAACAAATCCTGTTCTAGAAAATAGAAAACAAAGAACATTATGTGAATGCATTATGACCACCAGGGAGTGTAGCTTTGAGCTAAGTGTGCACATGTCTGTGTGTGTATGTGTATGTCCGTGACTGTGTGGGTATGAATAAAAGAGATTTATATCAGGGAAAGAATGGTTTGTTGCTGCTCCTAAGAATAGATTATGTGACGGAAATGATTTTGATGCTGTATGCAAGCCTTTGTGCGTGTGTGTGTGTGTGTGTGTGTGTGTGTGTGTGTGTGTTTGTCTCATTGTGTGCGTATTTGCCCTGGAGTGCTTTGCAGATCAAATGCACTTGCTGTTTTAATTCACCGTCTCAACAGGCAGCTCTTAAAAAGTACATCCACGCACTGGCACGTGCACGTCTGCATAACCTCAGATATAAACATACAGAATGAGCGATGAATATGGAGATAAAAACTAAAGAAGTTTGCAAATATTTGGTCTTAGTGACTGGAGATCTTCAGTCTCTAAGGACTCTTCTGTGGACTGTTAAGTGATAAGTAAATCGTGGATGATTGTGTTCGCGCTCATCTGTGCATGTAACGGCTGTGCAGATGTTTGCCTGCCTGCCAGTATGGAATGTGCATGCAAATATGTTTTTTTTTAATTCTGTGAGGGAGTTAATCACGAACTGTTGAACAACTGTTTGCGCTGCTTTGTTTTTTCTTGATGTCTCGAAATCGCATCAGAATTGAATTGTATCATGACCCATGCTATTATGATTAAATAAGTCTGTGAAGTCATTACCATTGTGTATGTATTTAGGGTGATATCACTGTCATAATATTAATACGAATATTTTCTGAAGTCTGTCATCATACAAATAATTACAGTAAGTTAAATGTGCATATAAATGAATCACTGTTCAATGGAATGAACTCTGTTTCCTTGTTATGCATTACATCAGAAAAAACTGAAAACAAAAAGGCCGATAACAGATTGTATTAGTTAATCACATTTTTAAAAAGAAGAGATGAAAAGACTTTATTCAGTCTGAAGAAAAAAACATATATATATATATATATATATATATATATATATATATATATATATATATATATATATATATATATATATATATATGTGTATAATATACTTGAAGTTTAAGTAGTAATAACAGATCTTACACTGTTTTGCATTGCATAATATTACTTGATTCACTATACAATAATATTATATCACCACCATGTTGTTATTCATGTTTTTATATTATATGCTATACCATGGTTTATGCCATTTATATTACATATATTTCAACATTATACAATTACTATATAGTGTGTATATTTTGTGAATGCCTACTGTGCACATGCACATAAAAGAATTATACTATGTATATTGTATTTGTTATTCATACGTATACCATTAATATTACCCTGGACGTTGATAAACGATAATATTGAAGCATTACGCAGCTTTATATGCATTTATAGATTCACTGTGTCTGCATTGTGAGTGATGGAGCCGACTGGACTGTGTGCCTTCATCAGCAGTACGAAGTGATTTTATCTGCACTGGACGGTTCCCCTGTAGGGTTGAAGTATTTGCTTTCTCTATGCTTTCTTTGTTTGACATTAAATAACAGCCATAGTGAGGAGAGGACTGTCAGGACTTCACAATATTGCATGTGTGTGTTTGCATGTGTGTCTTTGTCTGCTCACGTGCATGTGTCAGCTCTTCTTTTATATCCACAAACTGCCTCCACATTCATCCATCTGTCTGTCATCTTATCTAGACATCTCTTTTCTTGTAATCACTTATTCTGCCTCGTCCTCTTCTGACACTCCTATCTTCTTATCGTCTGCTGCGGACTAAATGTTAGAGCATGGACAATCTGTTAACAAAAAGTGAGTGAGTGAGTGAGTGAAAAATCATCTCTAATCATTCTACTTCCTCTTTTCTCATTTCCAACACATCTCCAATAAGTTGCTATTGAACCCAGAGGCATACTTTTTAAAGGGAATTACATTATTGATTTAGCCCATTAATTATTGCTCCAAGAAACAGAAATCTGTATGCACAAGATCAAACTGCTCCAAGCTGTTAAGTCAGACAGTGCCGACTCTCAGACACTGTCCTTTACTTGTCTGTGTGTGTTTACATGTGTTTGTGTGCCTCATGTAGAACACTACTGTGAACATAGTGAAGCAGCTGGGGGTCTCCTGTATGTCTTTGGTACCCAGTGTTGGTCATCTTACTTTAAAAAAGTAATTAGTTACAGTTACAAATTACTTCTCCTAAAAAGTAACTGAGTTAGTAACTCAGTTACCACATTGTAAAAGTAATTAGTTACTCAGCAAAGTAACTGTGACGTTATTTTTTATGTTCTATAATGCTATTATATATAACGCCTTGGTCACCTGTTGCTGACCTGAAAAATCGAGCGTTGCTTGTTTTAACAGAGTGGCTCCATCTCCTTCGCTGGAACTCACGCTCGCTGCATTTGGGCTTGGGGTTATTATGAGGTTGGGTTAGCAGCAGCAACAAGTGTTGTGTTGATGTGAGGTGCTTCATAAGATTTGAGTTGCTTGAGGCAGACGTGGATAAAGTCTTTTTTCCTGGGCATAGCGTGCATGTTACATAAACATTCTTGCCTTTAATTTCAATGAGCGAGAAGAAGTCCCGGTATGAGGCATCATAGGCAACGGCCCCAAAACGCAGTTGAAGTGCACTTCAGTGTATAATGTGAGCGAGGGAGAGTTTGAGTTTAGAAAATAGCTCAACATTGCCATGCCAAACAAGCCACGCTGCAGCGTCCTCTTTCCTTTTAACTGTCAGCTTAGGGAAGTGATAGAATAAAATAGTCTTGAACGGACAAAAGGTCTTATCTTGGAGGAGGAAATTAAATGTTATTCAAAATTGGCATGACATTACAGGGGCTCTATGTGAAATGCTTATGAACACAAGTTGATTAACGCTCTCACAAACTTGAATGTGATCTTTGTCACCTTGATAGTAATAACTGGTTCATCCCAGCCACAGACCTGACCAGCCTGCCTTCAACAGGAGCAGCGAGCGGAAACATTGATGCAGAATTTTGCTCTGTTCACTGTGTGTAATAGCTGGAACTTCTTTGTTGTGTGGCCAACAACGGGGTATAAACTGCAAAAATAGATGGCACCGAGCACTCGCATTTTTGATTAATTTATGTTCCAGTACATTTCAGTTTTCCTAAGTCATTACCCTCCCAAACGACTGGCGTTCCCTGGGTATTCAGACAAACAAAACTCTTATAAACTACTGCATGCTCCGGTTTGTTTTTATTTTTGGTCTCTTTATCGCCTTGTGTTTGTGCGGTGGTTTACATGCTCTCTTTGGGAGTCTGTGTCATCATATGGCTCCCAGTTCCCAGTTATTTATCTGTGTATTACACACACTGTCCAGGTACTGCTCGCAAGTCGTTTATCCTCCATCCTCCCCACCATCCTGATATATGGAGCTGTAACATTTCTATATCACGACACTGTGCCTGCAGAGCAAACACACTTGCATACTGTTGTGTAGGACCAGGTTGGTCATGGTGTGTGTTAAAGGGCAAGAGTGTGTGTTGACTTTAGTTTTTCTCTGCTATTTATCCTATTTTACTCTGCTGTCCTCTTAATAGCACTTTGACTCTAGTGCTTCAGGGTTTTCTTTCACACAATTGCTATTCATTAGTGGGGATAGGTGGGAGAGGTAAAGAGAGGCAGTGTGTGTTTTAATGTGGTTTCTTCACAATTGTTATACTGGCTTTAATGTATATTTACTGTAGTATTGCAACTGACACTTATTTTCAAAACTGATTAATCTGTAGATTTTTTTTTTTTGTTCATCATGTGGTCTACAGAATGTCAGAAAATGACAAACATTGCCTTTCACAATTTTTTTGTTTTTTCCAACTAGCTAGTTCCAACCTCAAAGCTTTTTTGTTTAGTATCACATAAAACACAGAAAATCCTGACAGTTAAGTAACCTTAATTTAGAAGCGGGAGCTAGTAAATGATTGCATTTTATGTTTGAAAAATTAAGATTGTTCACCCATCAAATAGATGGAGATTATTTTTCTGTCAATCCGTGTCAGCTCTATGAAGAGGAAATTTTTTGTCTTTTTTGTTTCCATGTAGATCTAGAAAGACTTTGTTTATCATAAGCAATAGGAATTAGTTTTTGACATATTTTACTGTAAGTGTGTGTGTGTGTGTGTGTGTGTGTGTGTGTGTGTGTGTGTGTGTGTGTGTGTGTGTGTGTGTGTGTGTGTGTGTGTGTGTGTGTGCGTGCGTGTGTCCCTCTATCAGTGAGTAGGCAGCGTATTACTTGTCTTGGTGCAATGAGCCAGGCCTTGCATTAGGCAGGTTGAGCTGCAGGGGGAATTTTGTAACACTTGACCTGTTTCAATGAGTCATTTGTGTGGATGGAAAAAAAAGGGAGAGAGCAAGCGAGTGAGGGGACGGCTGTGGAGGGGGGACAGCACAAGTGGTTAGACGAGGATTGGAGGGATGAGTGACAATTAGAAGTGATAGAGAGGGAGAGAGAACAACAGCTGGGGGAGCCGGAGGGAGGAAAAGGGGGATGACAGTGCCTTCATATTTCTTCTTTCTTACTTTCTCTCTCTGCATGTCTTTCTCTCACCCATCCCTTCACCCCCGTCTGTCATTCAGCAGCCTCTCAGGCAGGCCTGGCTGGGTCAACACGCTCCTCATTACTCACTCCTTCAACCTTAAAGGTCATAAGCACCAACTTAGCACTTTAAAATGCAAGAATATCAAACTTATTTATGTAACTGTAGCTGCCTCATGTTGGTGGAGGTTTTGTGTATGCTCATGCACCCTCTTCCTTTTGTGTATCTTGTTAAAAATACTTGAAGCCAGCTCTCCACATATATATTAATAGTGTATTTATTCATTTGGGGAGCTCAGCTGGTGGTCTTCTGCCTTGGAGGGAGAGTTTAAGCTGCATATCTGCATCACTGGCTACTTATTCTCTCCTGTCCTCACATTCTGTGACACTTTGAGTGCACGCTGTGTATTTTCTCTATTTATGAGCATTTCCGTGTCTATGTGTGTTTGTTTGTGCGTTTATTTGTGTGTGTGTGTGTGTGTGTGTGTGTGTGTGTGTGTGTGTTGTTTTTCTCTGGGTGTATTTAGTATAAATTAGTGGTAAGACAATGAAAGCCGATGTAAAAGGGTCAGTTCACCCCAATAACAAAAAAGCATTTGGCACATATTGCTTGTGGTATCCAGCCATGCAGATAGTTTCATTTTTATTTGTCTAGGCTTTGAGGGATTTTAATGTAACCGCTTTCCATTGAATAGATAATTATATCCCATTAACGTGTGCGGGGAGCCAACAGGAAGTCAGTCAGCTCGGGCAGGGGAAGTCTGGGATGCGCATGCTTTCAACCAGTTTGTCAGGACTCCATGGGCCCGGTAAGCAACTTTCGGAATGATTGGGGTCCACCAGTTCTGCTTAATACATCCATGTTCCTGCTAGCTAAAGCAAGCCTGGAAAAAAGTTACAAGTTATAAAGTGTAGGCTATATACAGATGCCCATCCACCGAACTAATTTGATTGATTGTTATCACATGTTAATACCAGGTGTAACTGGGGCCTCAGTGCTGTGAGCACCACACACATTCACCTCTATTGTATTGAGAAGAAATCTGAGACAGATATAACAGAAATTGAACCAAAACTATCTTCTCCAAAAATAGTCTCCAAAGATACCAAATATATCAGATTGAATTTTCATCATATGGAATTACATCATATAAGAGCTGGAAGAAGATATACAATGTATGAGGCTGTCCAGTCCCTCCAGAAATCCCTGCATTTTTGTTGCAAAAAAGTCACATATATCTTAGCAGAAAGTTGAAAAATGTTGTGTTTACTTAACACAAGAGCAGCCATTTTCCCCTGTTGCCATGGGAACGTTATGAAGTGACGTAATTTCGCCTAGTGAGAACCGGGTGTTGGGGGAATCACTTTTTTTTCTCTTTTTCATCAAACCGCAATTTTTGCAAGTTCCCGCAATTTTTGCAAGTTCACACAATATCATCGCATAAAATTGCATAAATATCCCGCATATTCCATCGCATTTCTTAAGAAAACATGCCGTATAATCAAGAATATTTGCCCGCAACAATCACAACAGTCTGGAGGGACTGGCTGTCAGACAGAGTAGAATTAGAGTTTTCATGCTACTTAAGGGGAAATAAAAGGTTAAAACTATTGTAGGAATTAAATCACATGTTACAGGGTGATATTGTTTCTCTTTTTGCAAATGCATCTGTGTTGGGAAAAAAATAAACACAAAAGCACTTGCCTTCAAATCTGCTTTCATTACCCTCTTTGTCTCCCCGATCTCCCTTGTCGCCTACTCTGCCACTCCTGCCACATCTGCGTACAGTAAAGTTGTAGCCTTTCAGTTCTGCTGTGATGGCTGGCGTGGCGACTTCTGGCTGCCAGCACATCCTCTGGTTATACGAGGGCCCGCCCGTCAGTCGAAACAGAGCCTGGTGTTTGGTGACATTTTACCGCAAAAATTATGCATCAGTGTTGACATTCAGCCTTATGCATAAAATTCATGATGTATGTGGCACTTCCTGTAGGCGCTGCATCAGAGAGAGGGGCACGGAGTATGTCACAGCTGAGGCACGGACACACACACACACACACACACACACACACACACACACACACACACACACACACACACACACACACACACACACACACACACACACACACACACACACACACACACACACACACACTTAGAAAAATAAATGTCCACACATCCTCATGAACTAAGATCATCAAGCTTGATGAATAAATTTGAAATTCATGTTTCATGTTGCCTTGCATTGTTGTGTCTTCATTATGGATTCAAGACTGATCTATACGCGTGTGCACACACACACACACACACACACACACACACACACACACACACACACACACACACACACACACACACACACACACACACACACACACACACACACACACCTCCCTACGGTACTTCACTTTATTCATTCTTCGCAGATTAATTCCGGGACGACACTTTTTATGATCTCCAATTTATGTCACCAGTCAGGCAGGCCTCCCCTCATTGCTGCGCCTCCTCTTATCTCCTCCGCCTCATGTCTCTGTCTGCCTCTACATGTGCGCTCAATGAAACAATGGTACTTTCTAGTAACGAGCAATGAGTTTGTCAGGTTTTAAAAGGAGAGGAAGACAAATGGGGGGAGGGAACGAGAGGATGTGAAGATAATAGGTTTCTGTGGTGATTAACATTCCAGAGCGGCACGCCAAAGAAAGTGTGACTGTCCTATTGTGTCTTTACTGACAGCCAAATGAACGGAGGTCTCGGAACTGGTTTCGTCTGTGGCACAGAGGGTAATAAACATACCATGTCTAATCTACATCTCGGATGCCAGGGTGTCTCTGTAGGTCTGAGCATCTCCACATGTAACCCTGTTTGAACTGAGAGTGACACCTTTTTCTTTATGGGAGAAGAATAGACCCACGTTTACACAGTGCAGCCGGCATGACGGTGAGTCAGCCGGCTAGCTGACTAACTGGTCATTCAGTCTGTTGGGTGAGATATCACCAGGTTCCTGCCACACTGCTGTGACACACCTGTCACCTGGAGCAAGAGGGACCGAGCTGCGTAGGCGTGTGTGTGTGTGTTTGTGTGTGTTTGTCCAAAGCAGGAAATGGTGTTGCTACCGTTCTATTATACTGAGGAAGACATCATTCCTGCTGAGCGACTGCTGTTGACATATAGGATTTACTGAAGTGGTGTGAAGTGCTGCACACTCAGGTGGAGCTTGCACCTGTCGTTTCTCTCATTAACTCAATAGGTAGTGAAAATGCATGTAGTTTATAAATGTGTATGGAAGATACATATAACTTCTGTATAGCTTTTACACATACATACTGTATGTAACACCCATTTAGTAGGAGTTTCAATAAGACTCCATGTCTTATTGTAGGCAACTAGAGCTCCGTAGCTTTATCTAAATTGACTTGAATTAATTGTTTAGTAGTAATTTAATAGTAGTCTTGGTCAACGGAAGTACATTTCCAGGATAAAGCCTGACATCTGGCGCGTTTCTCCACTACGGGAAACAACAACAACCTTTGAGCTAGTAAGCTATACGCTGAAAATGGCAAGTTTTGAAGAAATTTGGATTGTGTAATAAGGCAGGCCTGCTTGGTTCTTTTGGTAAATGATTGTTAAGATTCACAAATAATATGTTAACGGCATTTGCTATCTACCTGGGACATTTGGGGACTGATAGGAGAGACTGAAACGTTTTTTTCTCCTGTCCTAGAATGTATCTGTGGTGTTAGTAGCCAGACCTTACTCCACAGCGCTGTGGAGATAGGTCTGGCAATGCAAGACTATTTTAATAGTAATAGTAACCAATCGGCTCTAATCCGTTTACTGCTGCTATCTATTTATCGAAATAGGAAATTTTAACTTTGTTCTTTTTAGTAAAATAAATATAAATAGTTTATTATTCAAATATTTCTATTTTGTAATAATACATCTAACAAAGATTTGATGAAATCTAATTACATTAGCACAGGTGACCCCGATGGAAACCGAACCCTTGAACTTAGTTGACTTAGTTTGCGCCATTTTCAGTTAAGAAGACCCAGAGACAATTCTGCCCCAGGCTTTATTATCAATATTCCCTTCACTTTTCATGCTGGATATAGGCCACAAATGCCTATCTAATCAGGTAGTCTGTCTAGAGATTGCTCATGGATTCAGTACTAAGATCAGTTGATTCTCCCCAGTCCCAGACTTTGATCCTAATGTCTCATCCGCCCTCAGATCAAAATGTACATCCGACCTGTTCCCAGCTGTTCCGCTGGGCTGTGCATGCACCCGCACACAGTCAGGTGTGCTTTGGAAGCTGAGCAGAGCAGACAGGGTTTTGAGCGAAGTTAAGCCATGGATTAAGGAGACATTTACTGCCCATCTAAGTATGTGTAATATTATCTATTTTTGACTCTACCTTCAGAGAGAAATGCCTGGTTTTCCCTCAGAAAGGCATCAAAACCCCTTGCATCATCCCCGGCTTTAACTCGCTCCTTTCACACAGGTGCTTTTGTAATCCTCAAACACTCACAGACACTGTGTGTGTGTGTGTGTGTGTGTGTGTGTGTGTGTGTGTGTGGTTTGCACATGAGCTGTGTGTGTACATGCATGTTACTGGGTGTGTGTGCGTGCTCCCTCTCTTCTGGCGTGCCTAACTGGCTCTGACACATCTGTGGCTTTTCCAGGCGAATCAGGGCCGGTGCCAAACTGCCAAGAAATCAATGCAACAGACTCTGCTCTCACCCTTTCCCCTCACATTCCTCCCTGTCCCTCTTCCTCAGTCGGCCCCTCTCCTTTTCTTTCTCTCTATCGGTCTCTGTCTCTGTCTCTTCTCTCTCTTTTTTTTCTGCGTCTGTCTTGCTCACAGCCCTTATTAAAAATGGAGTGAGTGTGTGCTGCATATTTAAAATGGTCATGGATGGATTTAAACGGCTGATGGTATTTAGTGTCTCCTCAGGGAGCTGCTATGAGCCCTTAAGCTGACTCCTCTGACTGGAGTCTGACTGACTGGTGAGCACACACTAAACCTCTAATAATGACTTGTGTACACACAGTGAGCACAGCACATGCATGCACTTAAACACACACACATACACACACAAATAGGCAGGCATGCACACGTACACACACTGTCATTATAGCACACTGCTTAGTTGTGACAAGGATGCTAGTCACATCTGTTATGCGTGGAATGGATGCATTGTGGTGTGCAATAGATGGTGTGTGTGTGTGTGTGTGTGTGTGTGTGTGTGTGTGCGTGTGCGTGTGCGTGTGTGCACTCATCGGTCAATAACTCATTAGTTTGCCTGCTTTGATGTAGCAATGTGTAAATGTTTTTAACTGTATTTGAAGATACTCTTGTGCATTCACAAGTGTGTCTCAGTGTGTGTGTAAAGGAGTGTGTGCATGTATATGTGTGTCTGCGCTCTTGACAACAGTCAGATGTCACACTGAGCCCCTTCAGGTCGAGCAGCAAGTGTTTCTGTCATGTTGTCTTTCATGCCGGCTTGGATTTGGGCTCCAATCTGCTCCAAGTGTCCTTCACTGAAACACTATTAATTACCCCATGCACTCTCAAACACTGAACATAAATACTGCTACTAAGAAAACACGCACGCACGCACACACACACACTGATAAACAGTCGGGATGAGACAGATGGGGGAGTAGGAGCATCTGAACAAACAAAAAAGGGAGGTGGAAAAGATTGAAGAGTTTTGTAAATAATAAAATATTCACATGAATTGTGCATTAAAGAGCATTTCCAATAAACTAACGTGCGCCTGCAACCATTTTTGGTTTTGCAACAATGAAATCAGTGGCATTGCCTTCAGTGCATTCAATACACGATGGAGGATGAGAATGTAGATTTGTTCATCATTGATGCTGAGAGGGCTTTTAACGGCAGCTACTTGTAATGAGCTGTATGTGTAATGTTGTTTGATGTATGTACCGCAGTTTGATATCTTTCATCCGTGACGTGAGGGTTGAAGCGTGTCCACAAATGTGAATATTTGCATCTGTGCACATGCATAATAAAGCACATCAGATTGGATTTTGAGGTCTGTATGCACTTGTGCTTTACTGCTCGTGCAACGCCTTGACACGTGTGTGCCTGCCAACATGCATGCTTACATACGTGTTTGTTTTTGTACTTTAAAGCCACTTGCCTAAGAGTTACAGTGTGATGTATTGACAGGGCTGTTCAACCGACACATTGATGAAATTCGGTACACAGTTCTGTATGTCAACACAGTTGTTTTTTCCCCCGCAGATTTCTATCCAGAGGCACAGATTAATTCGAAGGGCAGTGAATGTATGTAGTGAGTGTGAGTGTGTCTGTGTATATCTTGTGCCAAAATATATGTTGCATTCTTTCTACCAATGCATAAATCACCAGCACTCCACACCAAGCAGCCAATCAACCACATTTTAACACTGATGAAACCATTCTTTATTCCCATATAGATAAATTGAACTCTGAATGCTTTCTTTTCCACCTTGCCATTTCTTCTATATTCTATTGTTCCTGTCTACCCGCTACCAGGAGCAATGCATAACTGAATGGCAATGGAGGACACATCTTTCTTAATAAGGGTTTGAATTTGAGTTTGGCGAGAGCGCAATTTCTGGGTGTCTCGACAGCTCGCATTGTTGTGGTTTGTCTCCAGGGGCATGAGATGAAGAGGAAAGTGAATGAATGTGAAGAGCACGCAGGGCCATTATGGCTCTGTGTGTCATTAATCAGTAACTGATGAGAGGCAGTTTGAGGAAGAGATGGGGCCTATTACTGGTATGGCACTCTCAGGACTCCGTGCAAGGCTTTTTAGGCTGCCTACTTTGCGGTCAACAATACAGCAGGTACAAACACACAGTAAACAACACTTGAAAGGAAAAATCATTATCCAAAAAAAAAAACACAAATTCTGCAAGAGGATCATTAGTTTGATATGTCATTAAGCTGAAAGAGTGGGGCATTTGGACCTTTTCTTTGTGCCACACATACTTTTTCTCTTTGATTTCTTTCCCTCCTACACATGATCTACTTCTCCATCCTCCAGCTTGAATATTCTATTCTTTCAGTTCTATGTTCTTTCCTATATGTTCTACACTCTTCCCTCCTTCACCACTGTCTCTTCGTCTGTGCGTTTCCTTTCTGGCATTCTGTGTGAGGAACTTGGTAGGAGAGCGACATGAAGAGCACTCTCATGTGAGTTGGCGAGAGTTGAGAGGAACGAACAAACGAACGAATGAACTGACTCTTCCATTTCAGAGAAAGATGGTGGAAAGGAGCGGTAGCCAAGTCCTCAACGTTATTTTTTCCCCCTTTCGTTTTATGTAATATTTCTGCACAACAGGCTGCTGAATAGATTGCAGCACACGGAGCCTATTACAGTGTAGCATCCCAGCTGTAGGCAAGAAATCTAAGGATAGTGGAGTTTGTGTTGTATGTGTGGCTGAGTGGTGAGGTAATGAGGTGAGAGTCCCTTAGAGCCAGAGGTTAGCAGTGGTTAGAAGGGCAGGTAAACATACCAGCTGCTCCTGACTGCCTGGCCTCAAGGCCGCAGTGACACTGGTAGAGGAGTAGAGCGTGGTGTGGGGGTGGGGTGAGGAGAAAAAGCAGGGCGAGAAGATATATGGGAGGCCTAAAGGCATTGTGAGGTAAAATAGGTGGCTGGATATTCTCAGATTGGAACATATACTGTGAATTGAAGTATTTTCCCTGGGTGGGTAGGTTAGCTGCTAGTTACCTCATTATTACCTCATGTAATTTGATCTACGAGATTACCATAATAACCTGATTACTTTCACCTTTACATACAAACATTTTCTTGCGTGTTACACTGTAATGTAGGACACCTGCTGCTATTTGAAAAGCCCTTTGATTTCTCACTTTCACAGAAACAGTTTGACATTTTGGAAAACATGCTTTATTGCTTTCTTGCAGAGAAGAGGAGATCAAACTGATTTCAAGTTGATATGCTAAGAATGGAGCTAAAGAGCCAACATGTGAATAGCTTATCTTATCATAGAGAAGCAGGAGGAAAACAGCTAGCATGGCTCTCCCCAACCTTGAAAAATCCACCTGAAGCTCAATAATTACAATGTTATGTCTTGTTTGTTTAATCTGCACAAAAACACAAATGACAGTTTGTGGTTTTACAGGGAGTTACCTGGCCGGGCAACTTGTCACCAGATGCTGCACAGAGGTGCTGGAAGGACAAGAAAGACACATACAGTATAAACACCTGGCCAAGTACTCAAATCCGCTTCTGTAGTAGTTCTCACTACACTAGGTATCTCCAGAACCACATTTTGCCACGATGACGCACACACACACAAACTGACTAGGTGAAAAGAATACCTGCGTTGCTGTCGCCGCTAATAATATAACTACTTTACTGCTGTCAGAGCATTCAAATCACAAAATAGAATAAAAAAATAAGTCGTCTTACAATTATTCAGAATTTCTAGAGAATTTATACGTATACAGTCATATACACATGTAGCATTTTAATATCACCACTTTAGTATTGTATTATAATTGGCTTAATGTTTTTATGACATTTAATGTGGTCCCACAAATGTGATGACAATTTAACCTGTGCTTTTTGAGCACTTGTTACTCTTCTGTTAAGTATCTGCATGCTGTTTCCAGGTCTACCTGTTACCTCCTACCCTTCTCTCTGTGTGTGTGTGTGTGTGAGAGAGAGAGTGAGAAATAGGAGAACCAGAGTGCTGCTTGTAGTACAACAGATCATTCATGTCCTGAGTGGACAGCTACATTTGGTTAATGCAGCCCCGCTTTCTCTGCTGGCTGCAGCCGACCACCTCAGTGCCAGTGTAAAGTGGACTGTAAATATTGACGGGCAGACAGCAAGAGGCTAACAGCGACCTTGTCAGAAAGAAAGAGAGGGAGATAGAGGGGCGAGGGTGATGGAGGCATGGAGAGGGGGAAGAGATGGAGAGGGAGAGTGAGTTCCTGCCTTCTCCCAAGGCAACGGAGTGTGCTTTGATGCAGTGTGGCAGGGAACACACTGTCTCCCCAGAGAGGGAGAGGGAGAGCAGCATCACACACATATATACACACACACACACACACACACACACACACACACACACACACACACACACACACACACACACACACACACACACACACACACACACACACACACACACACACCATATACAGAGTTTTCACATTACCAACACACAGCTTATTAAAATGTCAAAACCCGCACACATACACCCGCACACTCGCAGTATGTACACCCAGATGCAGTGCCGGTGATCCTGAGACAGTTGAAATGCGCAATGCTGAGTTCTGGAATCACAGTAGATTAGAAATGACCACCATCACTGATCTGCCCAAACCAAAAACCCTGGCAACAGCAACACACACACACACATACACACACACACACACACACACACACACAGTCAGCGTTTCCTTCTGTCAGATTGGTTGAGCTTGTCCCTTCAGAGCCGTTCAGCTGGTCGTGTTGTCCGAACAAGCGCAATCAATTTGTTTTGTGCTGAAATGAATTGTAATAGCATCATAAGTGCAGCTGAATAGTAAATGACAGTGATGGCGACGGTGATTGTGGTAGTGGGTGTAGCAGGTCTTCAACAGCCATAAAATTAATGTCAGAGGTAGCTGCAGCACTCAACTCTGTAGCACTTGCATTGATTGTGAATAATTTATAAGTGTGTCCAGGCCTGCAGCTCATGTATGTTCCCTGGCAGTGTAGCCATAACCTTTTCTTTCTTTTTTTATTAACGTTTTGCGTTTCGTTTCTTTTTCTGCCTCCTTTTGTTCACTCTCTCCCCTCCTCTTATCTTCTTCTCACTCTATTCTGTGCAGTTATCTATGTGGTTGATTATTGGATTACTGTATTACCAAGCACATTCGGCAGGTGTACGCACAGCTCAACCTGAATCAATAGATGGATAGGGTGTGTGTTTTACCAGGTTAACCTCTGAATCTAAAGACTAGTATTCCTCTTTTCTCTTAGTGAGCAATGAGATTACATGTACTATTCTTTATCTTAATCTCTTTCAGAGTCCATCAATTCATTCGGTCCTAATCTCATCTCCAGGCACTCTGCTGTGACCGTGGTAGCCTTGTGTTTTTCTATCCCGCGGTACTGTAGCTTGTGTCTCAGCTGAGTTCAAAAGGCTCGAATTTCAGTTAAAACTGGTTTGTCTCATTATGTTCAAACTTAAAGCGCAAACCTTTGCTGAAATTTAAGTTTCCACAGACATCTTTAAAACAACAAAGAAAAACTCGCTGATATTAAAAGGGAATACCAAATCAAAAAAATGTTTGCTCCTTCAAAGACATTAATGGTGGTGGAGTGATCAAGTGCTGTTGATTTATATAATTAAATAGACATTTCTCACTTTACTAAAAAGATACTGGAGAGTGACTCAAAAGATGCGTGGGAGAAAAAGAGGGGAAGATGGCATGCAGCAAAATTCACAAGCAGGACAATCCCACAACGTCACATTAAGGCTACAGCCTGCTGAGCCAACAGGAATCTCAGGCATTGGATATCTTGGTCAATTGTTCCTTTTTAAAAAGTCAAGCGAACCTATTAGGAATGAATTTGATCATCAGCTACAGTAGGATTGTTTTTTTCTAGTGACCAGTGGTCTGCAAATCTCCTAAGCCAAGACCAACCACATGTATATCGCAACCTTTTCTCTAATAGATCTACAGCACTCTAGAAGAGAAGATTTTTTTTTTCTGATTTTAAAGTTGGCTAGTTGGCATCTGGTGTAGTAAAAAGCTGTGCACGGGCCTGTGTGTAGACAGATTTGTGGAAGAGGTCAGGGAGGGTAATAAAAACAGGCTTATCTCTACTCGTTAGGTACAGGAGATAAGAGATGCAGAGGGAGACGCTGCAGATTTGTGCTGTCATATTACCAGCTCAGACAAGTGAATCCTAAATTACGCCGGTGATGGAGTGGGATGACAGGAAAGAGGGATGATGGGAGAGATGGAAGGAGAGGGGAGGAGGCAGAGATAAATGCAGCAAAAGCCCGGTCTGTGCGGGGATGCTGAGGATAGGCCAGCATGTTAACCTTAATCCCTTCAGGGAGAGACGTAAACACACAGGAAGAGAGAACACAGGATTGAGTGGAAAAGAGAGGGATGTGAGATCTTTGTCTTCTTTCCTTCATCCCCTCAGTGTGTGTGATCAGCCAGTTGCAGGCAGCAGCCGGGAAATCCCTCTGTACTTATCTGAAGCCAGCATCTTAATCACAGCCTCCATCTCACTTGGCTTTTCCTGCTCCCTTACCCTCTTTTTCTCTTTTGATTCCTCTCTTCTCACCTCCTCTTTCCTCAATGTCACTCACTGTTTGGAAACCGTCATCTCGACTTGACTCATCTCTCAACGAATGCTCTTTCAGTACTCCCTTCTCTTTTCAGCTTTCCCATTAGTGACTCGTATGCGTTAAGTTTTTTTCAAGGTGTGCAAAAATATTTTTATAAAAGTATTTTTGCGACCGAAATGAAGAGAATAAAGGTAAAACTGAAAGACTCTCGCCACTGGCTGCAGAGCTGCAGCTGGTATTTAGTTATGCATCTTAAAGCTCCAGAGGTTCTGGTGGTATTTTCATCTTGCTGAAGTGGGTCTGTGGTCATTTCTGACTGTTTCAGCCAACCATCCAGGCTCATCTCATCTTCCTTCACTCCCACTCCATCCTCCCCCCTCCTCTGTGCCTTGTGGGAGAGTGGTGGTCTGTGGTTGACTGGCTTGGCCAGGCAGGCATGGGTGAGCAATGGAGGGCTCACATATAGGAAGGGATAGATGTGTATCTGACTGTATGGTCACTGCATTGATTGGCTGAACGAAATGGAGCTGACCTTTTAACTTTTTTGTTTGAACTGTGGACCATCTCAGCATTCACAGTAAAGAATAAACACCACATGGTTACATTGGAGATATAGAACAGCTCTCTGCAATAGATTTGGTGTTGTGTGCGCGGGCTAACCATTTTTTTGTGTCTATTCTGCTGTTTAAATATGAATGTAGATATGTCCTTGTGAATGCATGTGCTATTTGTCTGGAAAGGGAAGGCAGCAGGGCAAAGGGCACGCTGCAGACCAGTGTGTTTGTGTAAATATGTCAGACTGTGATGAGGATGCCAGTTGCTTCTTGCGCGTACATGAGTGTGTATTTTGTGTTTGCGCAGGTCTATGGCTTTAATGTACTCTATATGTGTGTATGTCCTTGGCAAAGAGCTGCAGAGATTTAAACGGGCCTAGCAGACGCACAGTACACACACACACGCACACGCACACACACACACACACACACACACACACACACACACACACACACACACACACACACACACACACACACACACACACACATACATCTCTCTCTCTCTCTCTCTCTCTCTCTCTGTCTGTCTGTCTGTCTGTCTGTCTGTCTGTCTGTCTGTCTGTCTGTCTGTCTGTCTGTCTGTCTGGGCTGTTTCATTATTGCAAGACATGGCTGGTGTCCAGGGCCAACACAGAGGGCACGCTCTCGAGTCAAGTCATTCACATACAAGCACTGCACCTCAATCCCTAAAATTAGCCTCTTTTCCTGCAGCTCTCTCTTCTCCATCAGAGGTTATCGGAAAAGAAGGAGCCACTTTATACCTGAAACCTGCTGAGTGAAAATTACTCAGCGGGGGGTGGGGGGGGTGGGGATTCTCCTATAGAGTTTAAAAAAAATCCCGGCAGCCAAAATGGAGGAGGGAGCGGTGTGACGATAAACAGGCATAGCACTGGAATGAGGAAGCAGTAACACAAAAACACTCAAGACCAGGCAGGTATCGGGTCTAGAATAAATGTGCCCTGTAGCTGTTGAGTGCTTTGGTTTTTAAGCGACACAGCACCACCATGTGGCAAATGGTATATACTACATATATTTGAATTTATGTGATTAGATGTGATGTGTTTAATGCCAAATTTCAGTTCCAACAGTTGGAAATCTAATAGAGCCTGAATGCCTGCTAGTACTTCACATCCAGTCAGTCTCTTTTGCTTGAGTTTTTGTAAGACACCCTGGTCTTTTATTCTTCTGTGTTATTCTAGCCAAACCACCCCACCATGGCCATTAAATTACTAAATGGAAAAGCACTCCTCTCAGAACCATCGTGACTTGAAAATGCCACAGTAAAATGTTCACCACACCTTTTAATGACTAAAATCAGACTAATTATTTAGTATTGTTTATTTTAAAGTTCACACTCTTTGTTCTTTTATAACCTGAAGTCTCTAACCTGTTTTATGGGTGAACGGAAATTAAAGTATGTTTTACAAGCTCATGGTTAGACACTTTTAAGATTCAGACTGTTGCATGAATAATTAGTTTTAATTTCCTGCAGCTGAGCCTGAACTTCCTCTCCAGCATAATAGCTGCTTGTCCTCATCTCTTTATTACAGAAGTGTTAGAAACCATCAATGAC
Organism: Gymnocephalus cernua; assembly: GCA_023631565.1. Classification (NCBI taxonomy): domain Eukaryota; kingdom Metazoa; phylum Chordata; class Actinopteri; order Perciformes; family Percidae; genus Gymnocephalus; species Gymnocephalus cernua. The sequence continues at coordinate 31,536,489 of CM042429.1, forward strand.
TTTACTCTAATTCAACCTTTATGTAAAGGATGTATGTTTGTAATATCATTGTGCTAATCAATATCCTAGAAAATATTTAGTCTCATATCACAGTACTAATAATATCTCAATCCACCTATACTTATATACATATCAATTTTGCAGTAGAGCAAACTTCATCAAAATGTATTTTAGCGCATTTTTATTCAGTTTTGATCTCAAATCTGTTAAATGTATATGAAATTTGCAATGTATTAAACTAGTCATACAAATACAGCCAGTTTTGTGTTAAATGCAAATCTAGTTATTACAGAGCGTTATCTATAAATGTAGTTTCTACAGAGCTTGTCTTACTAACAAAGCTACAGTGGTTGTTAAAATACTGGGAAGGTACTTAAAGCAAAGATGTAATTCATGTTTGATTTGAATCTTAAGAAGGAAACACATAACGTATAAATGAAACACATATTCCACTCCATGTCTGAGCGCCGTGGCAGTTTGCGTCCCTCCAGAAGCAGAAAACTACTTTAGATGCAATGAGGACACCGCACGTTGGTTTTGCGCTGGGGGACAAAACAATGGAAAACTTATTTGTACCCCACAGAATAAATCCAAACAACATAATTAACTCAGTTCACCCCATCAAAAGAAGAGTTTCTATTTGCTATATCCAGGGAACCCCTTTTGTTTCATTGTTAAAGAGTTGGCAAGCTTAGCGGTTATTGTTGTGACTATGCAGATAAAGGTGCACATTGTGCTTTTGATATTGAAGGTTCAGAACCACTTTGATTTTTTTTTAAATGTCATGTTTTTCATTTTGTCATTCCCATGATTTCACTTTTCAAAATTAATGTTTATAAAGTCCATTGTGTAGATGGTTCACAGAGACCTCCAAATATGGGTTTTGTGAATTACTTGGCACAATAAAAAGTATAAAAGAGAGAGGAAAACCAAAGCTAGGGTACAGCAGGGTCAGCAGTAATAGAAGATGTGCTGGGTTGTAATGATTAGTAAAGAAAGAGATGATCATTGGGACACTTTTGTATGTGCAAAAGAATGAAAATTATTTTTAGGACATATTCAAAGTAGTCTATTGTTAGAGGAGAATCGTAATTAGAGGACTAACAACATTCAATCATGACCCTTCCAATTATTAGGACCAGGGTTTGTTCTCATCAAATGAGCTTCAGAGCCTCTCTGCCCTTTAACACCCCTCATTAGCATAATCCCCTGGGATTTCTGGGGGATAATGAGCCGGGTTGCACCTTCAGTAAACACACAGTGTGCGTGCGTGCGTGCGTGCGTGCGTGCGTGCGTGCGTGCATGCATCGGTTCATGTTCAGTGTGGTCGTGGTTCATTAGTGGAACCTCCGATGATTCCTCTGGTTCATCTTAATCACCCATGTGACTCAACGCTCTAATCAAGACCCTTTCTGTACTTCACCAGCACAGTGTTTCACGTAGTACACACACACACACACACACATTCACACACACACACACACACACACACACACACACACACACACACACACACACACACACACACACACACACACACACACACACACACACATATTGCTGAGTCTCTCTTCATTAAGGACACCCTTTTTATTATTAGTCCTGGGTCGGACAGTGTGGAGTAACTTTACTTATCTTACATGCAGACTTGAACTATATAGAATGTAGTATGTAAGTGTTGTAATGTAGTTTTTCAGGAGATAACCCCACAAATTTAGGGCTAATCCTGCCCCAGAGTGGGGCCAGCAAGCTCTAGACTTAAATCGGGGTTAGCCCACTTGGATTGTGCCAGTGTGAATGCTTTCTTAGCCTGGGGCTAACAGCTCCATTCCAGTCCTTATGCTAAGCTAAGCTAACAGGCTGCTAGCTGGAGCTTTATATTAAACGGACAGACATGATGATAGTATCAATCTTCCCACCTAACTCTACACCAGAATGCAAAAAATCGTCCTTTGATTGTTGCTTTTTCTTGTAAAATACTGCAAAGTTCTACCTAAAACAAGTAAGGCTTTGTTATGGAATGGACTTTAGCGGTACCGTCCAGTTAAAAAAGGAATTCATGTCCACTTCGGATCTTGTTTAATGGTATTGTCTGTCTTCTCTTTTTCTCATTTTTCCAGAGACTCCTCTTCCAGAGAAGGGTGCTACTACAGGCAGCATCATAGGAGCCATCATTGGAGTCATAATACTCTTGGCCCTCATTGGAACAGCCATAGCGATGTACCGCAAACACCGTGACAACAAACTTAGCGGAGGGTGAGTATCTGTTTGACTGAATAAGTTTGGATGACTACAGTTCACTTCACTATTGTTTTTTTTTCTCTGGCTGTTTGTTCTGTGTGTTATTTTTTTTTCTTCAAATCGGTTCATTAGATGAAATGCCACACTGTATGTCTCATATTATTCTAATTCACTAGACAGGTGTGTGTGTTTGAATTTCAGTGGTCCACCCAAGTACAAGCCCCCTCCCCCCAAGAAGACCACCAGCTCCGCTAGCAGAGTGAGTCACCTTCGACAAAAACCTGTCAGGACAACAGTATCAATAACGAGACAATTGTGGCAGCTTAAAAAAGTTAACGCATTCAATTATATCTCCTAAAATATTCTGTTTGATGTTTGCTCAGCAACTGAACATAAGTTATGCCCCGGTGACCGAGGACAGACCTCTCGGAGACCAATACTACACTAACCTGAGTGCTGAGCCAGTCACGGTAAGGGAACATGTTTGCAGAAAAATTGTCTTTCAGGGAGAGAGAACGCTTTAGAATATACTGATAAACATCAAATATTATGCAATGTTTAATTAACACTTTGCTTGTTGCATAATGTAGAAAAACTAATTCTATTTTAAACTTTTTTAAGGGAACATTAGGGTTGAGGGTTGAAAGGTTTAATGAAAAATCAACATTCTAATAACCAGATCCTTCACTTATTTCTTATGTTGTCAATGTGTGGGGTCATAGATAAATTAAGGTGTGTCTTTTATTCCTTTCTTTTATTTTACCTTTTTAATATCGAGCAGAGAGCCGAGATTTGGAAATCTCAGACGCCACTGACTGGAGTCTGATAAAACTTAATGTTAACTGGAGTCTGATAAAAGTTAATGGGTAATGGTGTATCACTGCACAGCTGCAGTAGTGTTAGAAATACACTGGTTAGCTTAAGGACACAGCTCGAGGAGGAAACAGTAACAGTGGTCCACTTCTGTGGTTCAGGTTTTGCCACAATGCGAGGAAGTGATGGAGTTCACTACTAGGTTTTAGCTTCCTTTGATGTTTTTGATTTTTTTTGTTTCACTCATCAAGCCAAGGGAGTAAACAATTCCTTTGATCAGTACTTGAATAGTTCAAAGTCAGATCATCAGACGTAGATACAGCTTTACCTTAAAATATGCTGTATCATGTTTTAGCCTTTCAAGAAGAAAAAAAATCCTGAATGCAAAAATACCTTGTGCACCAGATGCTTTTGAAACAGCAACGAGTGGGATAAGACTTCAGTTGTCTGTTATTAAAACAAGTAGACACACAGTGTTTGTTACAGAATGAGCCAAATAGAAATGTTATCATGCATGAAGGATGACATGTGTACTGTCGCCTTGTTGCTGGCAGGACCTGGATACCTACCATGACGATGAGAATGGTGAAGATGTGAGGGAGCATTATCACTCTGCTGCCCCCTCTGGCTGGGATGATCCCGGAAACAATGAGGTCCCGCCTCCTTACATGCGCACAGACAGCGACCCCCAGGACTATCATCAGGGCCCCAATGTCAAACGTGGGGAAAGCTTTGTGTCGCCCGCCATGTTTGTGTGAGAAGACACAAAAGAGGCGTGTGTGTTTGTGTGTAAATATGTGTGCATGTGTGAGTGGATGACTGGGTGAGTGAACATTTCTGCAGGCTTACATGAGAAAGGGATAGCTTGAGCTCTGTGAATGCAAAATGTGAGGACGTGTGAATTTTATGCTTAGCTATGAATTCTGAGGTCTGTGCTGCAAAGACAGAGTTCTGTTTTGCCATTTTGTTTAAGAATATTTATCTGTGATCAGGTTGCCAGTGCTATGAAATAATTGGGTTCAGTTGTATGTTGCTTCTTTTGAAAATTAAATAATTTTTAAACCTTGATCAGCTTGAGCCAGCATCATATAAAATGTTGCGAATGTACTATACACAACTGTATTATACAGTGGCAGGAATATATTGAAACTGTTAATGTTCAAATGTAGATAAATCAAAGACAATCAATGTCGTAATGGCATCAGGGTGTAAACTGCAGTGAGGGGGGTAACTCCAGCAGCAATACTCTATTTGTGTAAATGTTTGATTTTAATTTTTTTTACTTGTCTTCTGCATCTGGCCTTTGCCTTCTTTGTGAAAATTCAGTGACACTTGGTTCACCTCAGGTGGAAGGGAACATAACTTGAGCAACTGATGAAACTTGATTTGTCTGTAGCCTTCTTACTGTAACATTTGATTGTTGTTTGTTTACTTGCATCCATCCATCCATCCTCCCTTTTTGTGGAAATCTGTTACTTTAAAAAACTGTAAACTTTTTTTATTTTTCACTTTTGTCTACGAGCATGCTCAGATGGATTAGGATAAATCTAGATTATGTCAGTGAAATCTGTTGCAATTCATCTCTAGTGGAGGATTAGTTCTTCATGGAGTTTAGACAGGACACAGAGCCTGATAGTAAATGTCCATCCATTATCAGGGTCAAGGGTTAAACAAGTCAGTAATGCTTAGTCCATCATTTTTATACTCAATCACAAACCCAAAGGTGTCTCTGTGTGTTGGTGCCAACTGGTTTATTTTATCAAATAGCCTTTTGAGAAATGTGATCTATTTTCTCTTTTACTCAATTAAGATGTTAATTTTAATCTATTTTGCTCTTTGTGAATTATATTTTGAAAGTCATCTTGACGGTTGTTGATTCAATAAACATATTGTGATCCGGGTGAACAAGTTAACTGGAGTTGTTCATTTATTTATTGTTTGCAGCTGCAGATATTTTTCACCTCAGTTGTAATTCCACCATTTTACCATGTGGTAGCAGTATGGACTGAAAGTATAGGAGGGTTTAGCACAGCAGAGAGTCACATCTATGACTAGTACATGCTAACATCTAATACAGAATATGTGTTTGGGAAACAGGGAGTGCTTTAGTTATGAGTGAGTATTGTCCCTTACTACGTTCATCAGTAAATCATAAGGTAGAGTACAAGCACAAAAGTGCACTCAGCCAGACTGCAGCTGCAGTACCTACAGATGTCCATGTGAGGGCTCTAGAGTTGAAAGGCTGAAACTGCGAGAGGCTTTAGCACACCTGATGCAGAGGCAGGCCCTTGTTCTCTGCTTCCTCCCCTCATGTCTGACTCATCGATTTCTATCTTAGGCTGCATTTCCTCCAATCGCGTACTCACAGTCCATGAAAACGTCTACTGGCACGAGAAGAGGACCATTTTTAGATCAGCGTGATTCATTTCTAGCACTGAGAATGCACCAGAGGAGCCCAAATGGCCATTCTTTTATATAATATTCTTTTATATATTTTATAGTGAATATAGAAGGAATTCATACATTGCCTTCCTGCACCACTGACGCACATGTTTAAACCAAACTTGTCGTGCAGCTTATCCATATTGAGTGCAGCAGTGTCCTGATGAGCTAGGCCTGGTGCAGACTCACCTCTCCTACTGCGGATGAAGGTGAGGCCTGACTAGCAGCCCACCATGACTCTGCATTCTGCTCTCTGCCTGTATTCTGATCACACAGCTAGATGGGGATTCTAAGAAGAACTGAATGTGTAAGGGGTTTACTGCTGACATAATATATTCTGCAACTGAAGGCCATTCAAGACTTAACACCAAGGTCAGCTCACTGCAGAAGCACTGAGAACGTCCACTGTTCTAACCAATATGGTAACTGACTTTCATTCTGCACCTTCAGTTAAAGATGGCTTCCATGAACATGATTATTTATTAATGTATTTTTTTCTAATTTTAGTTGAACTGCAGAGCCCTATACTCAGTGGTGTAGTGGAGGGTTAGGTCTTGGGTATATGGAGTATACCCACCTATTAGCCAAAAAGCTGTGTACGTACATATATTTATATTTAAGAGAGTATATCCACTTCCTCCTCAGTAACCTACCCATCTACCTATTAGTACACCCACCCCATAAACTACCAGTACACCACTGCCTATGCTGACTTTGCAATGTACTTTAAGATGCCTACTAAATAAATGTCTGGATCAATAAATATGATCTGGGGATCGAGCAGGAGTTGTAACTCTCTCTAATGGTTCTGTATGTATTGATCGAAGGAGTGTTACATTAGTATGGTGGGAATGCACACACTGTCAATGGAGTACTCAGACGTAAAGATAGACAAAGAGTTCAGTTCAAAGTATTTCTGAGAATCAAATAGAGTTGAACTGAACAGAATAGAACACATTCTTGAAGGGAAACTGTTCTCACGCTTTGCCGTCTTCTCTTTAAACTAGCAACGATCTGTGCAGTTGCAGCAATATGGGATTAACAGACTTTGTGAATTGGCAGCCAGGTAATGAGTGAAGGGGAAGGCAGAGAATAAACCTCTCATGCCTTCAATGCTGCTAAGCTGGTTAAAAATAGAGGCAGAGGAGAAGGATTGAGAGAATCGGCATGGAAAGAAAAGATGGGGGATGGAGGAAACAGCTGATTTGATTCCTGCAAAGTAGGTAAGGCAGGATTTATTAGGTGACCTTGACTGTCAGTAAAACAAATGTGTGGCAACACATGTTAAAGGCAGGCAAAGAAACATCCATCATGCATCCAGGCTGATCCTGACTGCTCTTTTTAGCCACTAGCGACCTGATGGAGAAACTCTGCTCAGGCTCATCATGTGTATGACAACGATGAGCATGTTTGGCTGCATGCTGTTGGCTTGGTTGGTGAGTAGAGACACACATACAGTATGTTTCTAAATGCAGGCTTGTTTTAGCCTGACAAGGCTGAGGACACCTTGAATCATCTTGAATATCTATTTTAAGAGCTGGAAGGAAATACAGATTAAAGCATACAGTTAGAATTAAGCAGCAATTTGACAAAGTTAAATAATATTCTCTAAGTAAGATGATTTGGTTCAGTGGTTCTTTAGATGTAGATCCTAACCCTTACAGCCTATTAGAGGAATACATTAACACACCTGGACCCCCATGGAGACAGAATGTGTGTCTGCAGTTTTTCAGGTGCTGATATTTAAAAAATAAAGTGGGAGTAGTTTAGGAAGATTATAAGTTAGGAATCCATGATTGGAGCCTTGTTTTCCACTCACCTGTTCTCAGCTTCATTTTTCTCCTTCCCTCTTTTTTTCCATTCCTTCTGCCATCATCTCTCAACTGGGCAAATTCTGTGAACACCAGGCCAGAAGGACAAACTGTGTGAGAGGAGAGCAAGAGGACGAGGGAGGCACGAACACTGGCACCATGGTGAGTGTCACTGTCGAGACAACCTCGCAATAGGGAAGGCATGTGTGCCTGGAGAGGGATGGAAAGAGAGAGAGGGTGGAATAGATAAGAGGTACAGGCTGTGAAGGAGGAAGAGAGAGAGAGGGAAGCTTTGGGGATTAAAGAGGAGATAAAGGTGGAGGGGCAGACAAGACCAACAAACAGCTGGGTGAGGCCTGGCTCAGCTCAGATTGGTTCAAATTTGTGTGTTACTCGTTTCCCAATGTTCTCACTTTGAAAACTTGAGTCATGTGAAATCGATTAGTTACATACTACGTTATGAAAATATTTGAAAACTTAACTGCCTTCTCTATGTGAAAAACTTGACACATTTGTGATGATAATTACAGTAATTGTTAAGTGTTTTCTTTGCAACTGTATGCAACAGCAAAACACAATTACATTTACATTCTATGGCTGAAACAAACAACCAGCACAAACAGTGTTGTTGTCTCTGACTCAGTAATGTCAGTAATTAAGTAATGTCAAGCACAATCTATCAAACGTTTGCTAACATTAGCCACCAAAAAAAAGATGTGTGCTGAAATACCTGTTGAGAATATAAAGTGTGTAATATCAATAATCCAGGTCTCAATGCTGAGAGATAAATACATGTTGCAATTAGTAAAATGCACATTAAAGTGCTCATATTATGCCCATTTTCAGGTTCATAATTGTATTTAGAAGTTGTACCAGAATAGGTTTATGTGGTTTCATTTTCAAAAAACACCATATTTATTTTCACCCTGTGTGTTGAGCTCTCTGTTTTAGCTACCAAGTGAGACATCTCACTTCTGTTCCATCTTTGTTGGGAGTCGCACATGCGCAGTAGCTAGGTCAGCACAGCTAGCTAGTCAGTTGCAGAGTATGAGGGTGTGACATGCTAGCAGGCGAGCATGATAACGTGACGCACAACGTGACGCACGTTTGTCATGGAAGTAAAGGCTGGACTACAATAGAGCTGTTTGGAGCAGTTTGTGAACATTGTTTTATTGGAGATGGTTAAGTCCCTTTGGGGGGGACTTTGGGCTTTTTCACTTTGTAAACCAAAAAAGATATATAACAATAAAGGAAAGGGAAAAAGCCCAAAAGCATAATATGAGCACTTTAAGCACAGTATTGCCTATTGTGAATAGTTGGCGTGTTTGCATGGGTGCAACCATGTTTGTGTGTGTCTGTGTGACATTTTCAGTTTGTTTCCCAGAAGTAGTCGTGATGCCAGTTGGTTTAAAATTATGTTTTATACTTAATGCTATCAACTCAGGTTACATCACTTTTCTATACATGCTGAGTAACTCCCTTTAACCGCCTCCACATTTTCTTATTCAAAGGGATGGGGTGTTCAACATGCCCTTTAAATGTCTTCCTTGGTGAGCTCACAGCTAATCCACAAATTATCCACAATTGTATTTACTTACTCAGTTAATAATGGCAGAGGGCTGTTGACTTATGAAGGACAACATCCTTCCTGTGTTGCAATGTAAGTGAGTGAGAGGATCGTGTGACAGACAGAGAGAGACGGAGAGGGGGGCTGTTACATTACACGTTATTTGACTCACTACTCTCTCACTACGCTCTGTAATGTCTTGTACCTACAGCACTTTCCCGTAACACTTCCAAGTGTTTTCCCCCACTTTTTGTTCATTTTGTCTTTATTTTTATTTTTTATGCTTGTGTTAACAGAAACAATGGTCATTTTCAACAAGCTCAGCAACACAGGAGTCCTCTAAATTCAGCCACGTTGTGCTGAGTTTCTGCTCTAGTCCATTCAAACGGGGTTGTCTTCTCTGTCCTTCAATCACAGCCATGAGGCCTGCACTGCAGATGCAGACAGTGGCATGGTGCATGCAGATGTGGGTGTTCATATACATTGTTAAGCATGTGCTGGGGGGGCACCTTGAGCCCGGTTCCTGTTTTAGGGACCTTACAGATGGGCGATAAATTAAAGATGCTGGTCTACCATGTGTTGCCAGAACAGCCTCAATGCTCTTTGGTATACATTCTCCAAGTCTGTAGATCTCTACTGGAGGGATGAACACCATTCTTCCAAAATATATTCCCTTATTTGTTTTTTGATGACAGTGGTGGAGAGCGCTGTCTAACGCTGTGGTCCAAAATCTCCCATATGTGTTCAATTGGATTGAGATCTGGTGACTCTGAACACCATATCCTACAGTTTGATTTATATATTTATTGTTCATGACCTGTCGTCGTTCTGTGTATAAAAGCATCTGCATTCATTATATTTCTACACTCATTTATTCAATCAATTTGTCAGCCATACTGTATATAAACAAATAATCAAACAAAAACAACTTAAAACAGGACCAAAATCAACGTGTACACCACATGTTTGTCATAATAAGGAGTGTTCATTCAAATAAAATGAACACATTATGTTTAATCTGGATTACTTGCAATAGAGCTACCCCTGCACTAAGAGAGACAGACTTCCCAGTCAGCCTGGGTAACTCTGTGCTTGGTGTGTTTGCAGCTGAATGAGTAAATTAATAAAACCAGCCAGCCAAGGCCAACACACCACCACCACAGAGCCAGATGTTTCATTCCCCAATGATGACACAACATGTGAACGACTGAGTGCCTCATCCAAACTCCCTCCCCTTCATCAGCCCCCTTTCTATTCAATCCAAAATAACATTTCTGGGCACACGTGCAACCTTGCTGTCTGATACACAAACACACGCTCTGACACAGACACACCAATGCATTCAAATGGCTGCCAGGGAAACACTTGAATAATGATCTGTTTTCACAGAGTAATGAATGGTCCGACTCTGAGTAAACAAGCCTTGATTTAGTAGCACAACGTGTTAGCATGTGCAAGCTAACATGGCATGAATCATTACTTATTTGAAGGTAGAGCTACTCAAGTTAATGAGCTGTGTGTGTGTGTGTGTGTGTGTGTGTGTGTGGCCCTGCCTGTTGGCATGCCAGGGTTTGTCCAGATGTTCGTTTCAATTTGATCAAGCCTGCAGCAACCACACCCACAGTTCTCCATAATCCTTAGAGAAACAGCACACCAAAGGTTGAAATTATCAATGAAATCTGCAAGCACAGTCAGCAGATGTCACAAGGACACAAAGATGTCAGTCCTAATTATATTCCTGTCTGTTCCTTAGTTCTATTGTCAAGCAGATGGAGTTTAACTCCTAACATTAGTTGTCCACTGTAGGTAAACAGTATGTAATAGGGCAGAGCTTAATCCCTATCGACCTTTGCCACTGCCAGTGTCCTCAGGCTGAATAATCTGGCTAATACATCAGCATTAGTTAAACAGCTGGATTGTGGGTTATCTGGCTGTTAGTAAGTAAGTGTTGCCAGGCACTCAATATGGGCTGTATGCAAAGATCCATTCTTATATATATATATATATATATATATATATATATATATATATATATATATATATATATAAAATGATGTGTCTAATGTTTGACTAAAACAAATAATGGTAATAGAAATCCGAATTTAAGGTCTACTTACAAAGCTTTGGTGCAAAACTTATTTGGTAACTTGAAATTTACTAGATTGTTTCCAGGACCTTTAAATTGTGTCTTATGGTCTTCATCAGTGGATGGAGTTTTCTCAATTATTATAGAGATGCCTCATGTTGTAAGTCAGTTGTTGTGATTTGTCAAATTTACCAGTCAAAAATGATTTGCCATCATCTAATTTATTTCAAGTTTTTGACATTTGAAGTTTCAAATTGGATTTCAGCATAGACATAAAAATGTGAGGATGCACTTAGTTTATGTTTAGAGCTGCACATATCAACTGTTTTCAAAATGAATTAATCCATAGATGTGTTTCATTTTGTTTAGCCCTGAAATTGTTGGAAAATGGTGAAGGAACAAGGTTGTGTGCAACCAAGAATCCAAAACCAAGATGTTTAACCAGCAAAATTACATTTTCTTCTTGAGAAATGGCTATTCTTAACAGTCACCGTCATTATCATATTTATATATATCATTATTAAATGTTTTATCTTTTTTTCAAAATTTCTGTCAATTGATGTTTCAGCACTATTTTTATTCAACACAAAACAAATACAAAAAAGACAGCAGGTTTTTTTAACAGGTTTGCTTCCAAGAACATCTGTTTATCCCACCGTCCTCTGTCCTTCTCTCACCTTGGTCTTCTGAGGGTGTGAATAACCTGTGATTTACTGCTATAACATGTCTGTAGCAGTTTAAATGGAAATGTGACAATCCCCCAGGCTTTGCCAAGGATAAAGTTCTGCTTCACTCGTCTGTGTGTGTGTGTGTGTGCGTGCGTGCGTGCATTCCATGCAGTTGTTGCTAGCTGCATGCTCCCCCATCTGTTGGCATGCATAACCTTGGGAGCTTTACTTCCTCTAAGCATCATGGGACGGTTCAGAAGACAGGGAATTAGCCAATCAGCTGTTAGGATCACCCTGGTCACATTACTCATCTGTTCACACATGCTGCATACACATACACACACACACAACACACACACACACACACACACACACACACACATACACCACTCAAGATGTTCGATGTGAAAATGCATATGTAAGACGCAAATATCTAGGGCAGTAAAAGGTCCAGTGTAACTGACGTGTTACAGCTAGAATTAGACTCACTATTGAATCAGCTTGCAAATGGATGTAGAGGAAAACAAGGAGAGAGGAAGAGAGGGAGCTGAGTGTGGGTGAGGAGGACGGAGTGTACAAGTAAAAGTCTGTAGAAGACACAAAATGGACTTGCAGCTTGTGTAGAATTTTTTGCCCAGTTGACATTTCTCCTGCATATAGCAAATGACTCAACATTATTATTATTATTATTATTATTATTATTATTATTATTATTATTATTATTATTATTATTATTATAATAATAATAATAATAATAATAATAATAATAATAATAATAATAATTGTATAGGCTACTTTTAACTAAAAAGAAAATGTCAAAGTGCTAAAGTTTATGAGGATTAATTAAAATAATTAAGAGCCTATGCCATAAATAGACACATAACACAACTTAGTCTGGAGGCCTGTTCTAAACAGCTACTGCTATTTATAGATGTGGGAAAGTTCATTTCAGAGGCTGGGATGCAGTAAAGGATGTAAGCTACAAATACACGGAACTGCTGATGATGATTATTACCGAAGCCTGACTGAACACACTCAGTCATCCCAGAGGACAGCTAGCTAGCTAGCAGCTAACAGGGTAGGTGAATGTTGAAAACGCATCTTGTTGTCGTGTAAGGGCCCTGTTCATGTTACACAGACATTTTAATTGCATTTTGTGTCTGTTAAGATACACAAAGGCACTATTTATCTCATTCCCCCATAACTGCCGTTTTAGCTAAGTGGGAGCTGTGGGCATTAGCTGCAGCAGCTCCGTGTTGCTAACACCGATTTAGCTTGTTTTTTTTTTCTATAGACAGGTCTCGCATAGTTATATTTAGAGTTAGATAGATAGATACATAGAGTTCTCCTTTAAGGTCTTGTGGTGGACTTTCCAGCTGACAAACTCATGCTATGTAAGTTAAGACAGTGATACCCAGGTGTCATTCAGGTCAGTGCCTCATCCTACCAAGGCCATAGAAAAAGTAAACACACAACAGATATCAGCTTAACTTAACGCCTCGAGCATGAGTTTAAATACACCTTCAGGAACAACTTCAGAGAGTTGGGACGGCACGACACAAAACACATTGTGGTTAAACTGTGCTGCCTGCCTAAATTCTCTCCTCAGTTGAGTGATCATTAAATGCTTTTGTGTAATTCATCAAGGTCTCCCGAATCTTCTTCACATATGTGAAATGAGATGTGCTGCTCCTGAGTTTTTCCTTAAAAGAATTTGATGAGAATTTCCCCTAATGCAGAGCTTAATTAAAGGGGTGCAAAGAGTCAAAAGGACATCTGATAAGAAGTTGGAAAATGAACCCACTCTCCTAGAAATTACATATTTGGCAATACAAATCAGTAGTATATAAAGCCACAGACATAGCCAGTAACGTTAGTGGAGAAAATTGGTGGTGTGATCACACTCTAATTAGTATCTGAGCAGCAGGCTGGACACTCCTGGCAGGAATCCAAAATCCAGCCTTGAGGAGATAAACAGACCAGCTTCTTAGCATCAGGGAGGGATACACTGGGGATGTAGTTTGTTGTTTGGTTGACGGTAGCACATAAATATTTGATGTGGGTTGCATACATCTTCACCTTTACTTCTTCCCTAACCTTTCCCTCTCCTCCCCATGCAGGTGAAGTTATTATAATTTAAACATGCCCCTTTGCTCTAAACATCTTATGTGGATGTGCGTGTGCAGCATGTGCGACAGATAAGTAATGTGACGAGGAAAGAAATGAAAGGAGGATGGGAAGGAGGAGGGCCGGTATAGTTGCCAGGGCAACCTGCTCCAGTCTCCAAGGTCACTTGATGAGGATGACCCTGACAGCTAGCGACCCCTTTACTATTCAATACTTCATCTTCTTTAGCTGTTGAATAACGAGTGCTTCAGTCACGATCAATGTCATATGTACAGTACCTGTCATACACATGGCGTGGCTCTCACAGACCATCGGATTACATTTGGGTTACTGCTTGTACGTGTAAGTGCACACAGAGGGGACAAAGCAGTGGCCAGTGAAGAGACAATTATCCAGTCACACACTCCACACTCCCACTGAACAATGTCTGCGAGAATCTTACAGTAATGAGCACACAGCAGCCTCTTTCTGTCTGAACAGAGCTCAGGAAAAGGGCACAAATACACATCCAGTGGACAAGCCTGGGGGACAGAAGACAGAAACACACACACACACACACACATGCACACACGCACACACACACACACGCACACACAGACACGCGCAAAGCTGCTTATGCACACACAGATGGCAAACACTCAGAAGACAAATGAACTACTAAAATTAGCAAGCAGAGTAGCAATAATGAAAACATTGCTGAGGTTGCCTAGCTAGCATAGCATCAGGCTAACACTCAATCACACTGACTCAATGGGCACAGCAGCAGCAGCAGCAGCAGCCCCCTGCTAACACACACAATAGTCCCATGGCTAGAGAGCACATACTGATGCACATTGTGCATGCACAAGTATGCTGATACACACAGATGCCAACATATTAAGACACACTAGAGTCTTTATTTCTTTTGTACTATCTCTCATATACATACACAAAGGCAGATACACACAGATACAAACACACACAAACATACTCACACTCAATCATCTTGAACAGAATGGGGCCACACACACAGCAACACATCTGGTGAGGCCATACCACTACTGTGTCTGCTGCTGACACCACATATGGAGGAGGCCTCTGCAAGTGAACGCATCATTAGGCAATTGTCGAGCTTATCAAGGAGGTTATAATCAAATTCTGTTAAATACTGAATGAAAGTGTTTAGAAGCATACTCAGTCTTGTATCTATTTGAGTTTAAAAAGTTATGTCTAAATTTTATTTTTGAAGTATTAGTTGTACACATTTTGGAAACTGGACACTTTCATGCCAAAAGTTACATGAGAAGATCAACCACTCTCATGCCTGTACGGTAAATGTGAAGCTACAGCTAGGAGATGTCAGGTTAGCGTAGCATAAAGACTGGAAACAGATGGAACCAGCTAGCCTGGCTGATGGGTTACGTGCTGGACTATTAAGTTGGCATGACCTCAGGCCAAGAAATAGTCTGGTACATAAACCCTGTAAAACCACAACTTGTCCTTTTTACAGTTAGTTTGTTAGTTTTTTGTATGGATTACATAAATAGGATATTATGTGTTAATAAGTGAGCTTTAGAGGTGCTGGTAGTCAGACTTTCCTACCTTTGGACAGAGCAAGGCTTTTTCTCTTTCCAGTCTTTATGCTAAACTAAACTAAGCTGGCCGGCTGGCTGTAACTTCATTCTTACCATCCAGATGTGAAAGTGGTATTGACATTCTCATATAACTCTCGGCAAGGCAGTCAATAAGAATATTTAAGTTAAGTTTTTTCCCAGCCTCAATAAATCTGAGACTTCTTTATCCTCGCCCCCCAACTACAACCACACATTTTGTAGCCACATTATTACCCCATCTAAATCCGGGCCCTATTCCTACTCCTCTCTTTCATCAGATAAATTCTTATGCAATGTAAGTGTGTGTGGCATGCTGTCAATTTAATCTGGACGGGTTGACGTCGCATGTCTGTCACAGAGGTGGAGTGAGACAGAACTATGTTGCTGAACTTTTAATCCTCTTAGTGCTATCATCTATCTATCTATCTATCTATCTATCTATCTCTCTTTCATCTGTCTGTTATCTGGCTATCCGTCTATCGTTTTATTTATTGTATCATCTGTTTTATTTAGTAGTAAATGTACAGTTTTGTTAGAGATTAACACATTTTACATCTTTCTTGCTGCAAGTTTTCCCCTCACTCCCTGCTTCCTTTATCTTCCCTGCACTCTCTGTACCAATCCCCTTTTTACTATTCTTTATCTGCCCCTTATGTGTGGTCTTCCCTCTCTCATCCCTTAGCCCCCCTGCAAGGTCGTTTCCAAGGACAACCTACTCCCAGCATCCCCTGCTTCGTTGGCTGATGGGTATTAAAGGGCCAGTTCCCCAGCAGAGCACACGGCTCGGGCAGATACACAGTCAGCAAAATGGCTACCACAGCCTCTCTCTGGAATGGAAAGAGGATTTAAGGGTGGTTGATAAAATGTAAAAAGAGAGCACTTCTGAAATATTCTTACAAATGGAGTGCACCACTTAATAGGTTTTACAGAATCCATCAGTCCATTTTAGGTGAAAAGGTCATCTGCTAATCTGTTGAATAATCGTAGTACTCAAAAGCCATTTTCCCTCATCCTAGTAACCTCATTTATAAAGCAATTTGACATCCGGGCATTAGATACAAATGACTATGCTTTGTTAAGTACAAGAATGTTACATTATAAACAGTATTTTTTATATGAGAACAACTCATTTAAAAAATACTGTTCATAAGGTAATTTACGTGAGCACTGATACCACTGATGATAGTTTGCGTGACACCTCTCTCACATCTGTAATGATGCCAGCTTAGCTTAGCACAAAGACTGGAACCAGGGGGAAACAACTAGCCTTGCACTGTCCAAAGGTAACTGACTACCAAAAGGTCTGACTACGAGCCCCTCTCACACTTCCCGGGGTTCCTGTCATAACAGAGTGTTATCAATCTTCTCATCTAACTCAGCAAGAAAGTGAAGAGGCATATTTCCCAAAATATAAAAGTATTTTTTAAGGCCCCTTTACACCACACCACTGTGTACCCACACAGGTGTTTTCACTTAGATTAGATAATTAGACTTTTTCTCAGGACTGTGTGGGCATGTTAGTTTGGCTATCACCAGACCAAGCTCAATCTTTTAAGATTGAACATTAGTCTGGGGAGTCTGCTCTGTATTTTCTCTGCACAAGAGGCGTGATCAACGGGCATAGTTCAAATGACTCTGTACGCAATTGGATAGTCCTTCAACCAATCAGACCAACGATCCGGGTGACGTAGCAGCGACAGCGGCATCAACGGGTTGCTGCCATGGAGTGCTGCGCTTCGGTGGCCGGCTTGTTGAATATAAACAAAAAGCTGCTTGGTTGCTTCTCTATCGTCATCGTGTTAAACCCACCAATAGCGCGCAAGGTGGATAAGCCAGTTTGTGATTGGTTCCCGCAAATTTGTAACGGAAGCAGGATAGATAAACGTACAGGTTTCCAGCCTGAGCTGCAGGGCGAAATCAAATCGCTGGCAGATCGGGCGGGGTTTACCCAGTCTATGGGAATGTAGAAACTGTACTTGATTGACATATTCCTCAGGGCGTGACAATTACACCTTTATCATTGGAAAACACCTGAAAGCAATGAATATTTCAACAATCAAATCCACTTAAATTGGAAAACATTTTTTTGAAGGAGTGCACATGCTTCACATTAAAAGCATGGTGCAATTTTTTGTTTGCTGTTTGCGATATTACTCAGACTGGTGGTATTAAGTGGTATTATAAAGCTGAGATGTAGGTAGAGTAGTAAAACTAAAAATTTAGGAAAAAATAAGAAAAAATAGGAAATTTGCAACCCAATCTATATCCTTCTATTTCATACTGATTCCACTTGAGCAGTAAAAAAATAGCTCCTTCATGTTAATTAAATCATGTCTGTCTGCTCTCCTAAGCTTAGAGGGAGCGGCCCTGATCTTTTGTCACACGGCAGGAAGAAACCTTTTGTAGCCAACCCCTGCAAGTACCAACTAGATTAGAACAAAAGAATGCTTATTCCTGTAACTTGAAAATAAGTTACATCCTCACGCAAAAATCTTTGATCTATCGAGAGTAACCTAAGAATTCAGAAGTACACCCTTCTTTTGGGGGATGATGGACCAATGGAGAGAGTTTTCATCCAAGGAACTGCCCACAACTTCAAGGGAATATATTTGTGAAACTGAGAAGTGTTTGGGACTGAATAGATGTGGATCTGTTAGGAGAGACAGCTATTTAAGCCCGCTGCAGCATAAAACTTGTTTTAGTGTTAAAATGGAGCAGGGTTTTGCTGCAGTGGTGGTGGTGCTGAAAGGACAGCTACCAGAGGAGGAGTATAGGAGGAAGGGTCAGGGAGGACCAGGCCCCCAGGAAGGGCGCTCAGCTCTGCAGCCAATTTTCTATAGTGGCCACACACTTTTGCAACAAAAAATCCCTCTGTGGCCCAAAAAGGATTTTCCCCATAGGAAACCTTTCTGAAAGAGACATCTGTAAAACTGATGCCAGGACACCTCGAACTACAGCAAGGTCAATTAGCAAGGTCAATTATGACTCTTTCTATTATGAATTTTTAATCCATGGACTTTACTATATTTGAAAAACTACCTTGAGCCAATAAAAGCGATTTAAAAACCTGTGATGTCACCACAATGTAAAGTCTATGGGCCGAACGGAACCTTGTGGGCGGACCAGTGAGAGAAACACTACTGTGCATATTCAGTTGGCTGCATATCACAAGTAAATCTGGAAGCTTAGAAACTTATATGGTGAGCAACATGTATTTATTATAAGAAGCCATCCACTGAACTGAATAGACACCATTTGGGGATCCGGTATCAAGTTATTATTATAAATCAATAGGGAGGATGCAGGGAGGACAGGAAATTATTTAGAACCAGTACAGATGGAAAGAGGAAGGAGGTGACTGAAAATAATGTACAATAGTGGCAACTTGAAATCATGTGTGCTTTTCCTTCTATGACAAGTGAAAAAGGTCCATTCAAATTCAGGGCTAGTGTGAGACCTCTTCCTGCCGCTCTCTTTCTCCCCTTTCTGTCTGCATGTGCAGAACAGCCAATAGGACTGCTCTTTCTCTCTCCCTCTCTCCCTCTCTCTCTCTCTCTCTCTCTCCCTCTCCGAAATTATGTGTGATGAATGTGATTGGTCAAAGTCTCCTGTCATGGGCTAGATTCTAAAGCCTGGAAACAGAGCCAGGATGAGGTGCAGAAGTCTAGTTTTCTCTCAAACCCATTCAATTACAATATGCTGAAATGTTATTATGGAATCTTTGTCCAATGGCCCCAAAACATAATGCCTACAATAGCTTTTGAATTTTTAGAGGTCCTGCACACTCGTGGTAAACCCACACAGGTGATTTCAATTATTTGGGTTGATTAGATGCCCTCTCAGCACTGTGTGGGTGTGTACAAACAGTCCTTGATTGACATCTCCCTCCTTCTTGTATTAGCTTTGTTACACCTCTCAGGGTTGGAAAAGGGACACTTTTTTTCTTGTTAGTACAGGGAGTGGTGACCCTGTTTGCCTAAAATAAGTCATATTTGAACATACTGTATCTAAAATACTGTAATCACAAAGCCTATAACATACTCACCATGTGTATATTTTTAATTGTACAATGTTAATCACCCCCAGATTTATAAAACCCAAAAAAGACATAGATAGATAGATAGATAGATAGATAGATAGATAGATAGATAGATAGATAGATAGATAGATAGATAGATAGATAGACATACTTTATTCATCCCGAGGGAAATTTTAGAATGACCTCTGTGTCATCAATGATAGCTACAGCCCTGTTCAAATTGTGCTTTACTGGTACAGCCATAATAAGTCCAGTTCTGCCAAAGTGAGTTGCACATGGTGTACAATGTAAGTATATATATATATATATATATATAAGTAATATTCAGTTTTTCTGAGGAAAAAAACAACAAAATGAACGTTATGCACACTGCAGTATAGTAGTGTAGGAGAAGAAAAAATGTGTTAACATTAAATATAGTTTAATGACTGAATGCAGTGGTAATGCTGAAAACCAAATAATAATCCCGAAGAGGAGGAAGATTTTGAAATAGCTCAGTAGTTTCATGTGTTGTTCCACTTGTTTTGTTCCCTTAAGCTGTGACATGTTTCTGAATTGTCAGTTATTTCTCCAAGTATAGGCTATTGATAGAACTGCTAAATATAAATCCTTTTTTCTCTTTCTTTCTTTCTAGTTGCCAAATATCTGCCTGTACTTTCACTCCTTCTCCACACACCAATGGATTTTGATTTCAGACAAACCTATTCCATTACGAACTCATCTTACGAACTCATGCTAAGTTAAGACAGTGGTGCCCCTGGTCTCATTCAGGTCATTGTCCAACATAACCTTGTAACCTTTCCAGGCAGAGAAGTACTTCAACTTTGTGCCTCCATGGATTAAGGGTATCTAGGCAGCTGCATGATAAGGGAATGTTTTGTTTCACGACAGTCTCCTTTTGGAGGTTGGTGGGCCTGCCACACTTTTGCATACTTCCCAGAGAGGGAGATAGGCTGAACTATGCTTTAGCATCTGTGTTTAGGCGCCTGCAATATCTTTGTTTACATTGAAGGTTCAGCTAAACTTAACGCCTTTAGCATGCGTTTAAATACACCTTCAGGAAGACAGGAACTTCAGAGTTGGGATGGCACCTACACTGTACTGTGTAATTCTAAACTCTCCTCAATTGAGAATTCATTAAATGCTTCTGTGTCTGCCATCAAAGTCTCCTGAACATTCTTCACATATGTGAAAATGAGTTGTGCTGCTCCTGAGTTTTGACAAATTCTTGTTTTCCCTTCTGCTTTTTTGCATTCCTTATGTGAATACAGATTCTACCCTGCATCTCTCCTCTCTTGCCCTTTGCCACACATCTCCGGTTCCACAACTGAACCGTCATTGACAGTCATGTGTCACTGTTTCCAGGCCAAATCCCAGAGGAATTTTCCACTACCCACCTGGCTCTTTCCTCCTTTCATCTCTGTCTTATTGCTTGTTCTCTTCATCCACTTTCTTCTCATGCCTAATTTTTGTCATCTCCTTAATCCCATCTGACTTCCCTTCATCTATCCCCTGAGATCTCAGCCCTATCCTCTTTTTGTTCCTGTCACTCTTTCTCTCTCTCCTCCTCTCCCCTTTTCTCTCTGTCTCTGCCTCTTTTTCACCCTTCTGGACACTGTGAGTAGAACACAGATTATCTCAGACATTTATAAAACCAGATTAGCTGGATCACCTTCAAACACTCACACATTCACACGCACACACACACACACACACACACACACACACACACACACACACACACACACACACACACACACACACACACACACACACACACACAAATATATATCGTGATTTGAGCTAGGTCTATAAAATCCAATAAAGAGAAAATCTCAGCAACAGTTTGGCTGAGGTCCTTTCCTTTTTAAATATTGCAATGCAGTCATGCACAAAGTAAATTCCATAAAGAAATGGTCTTTTTTTGGTTTGGTGTGAAAAAACAAGCCTTTCCTACACAGATCCCTGACTTTAACCCCATCAGACACCTATGGGGTGAACTGGAATGAAGACTGCAAGCCAGGCCTTATCACCAAACATCAGTGCACAACCTCACATGGTGCTTTTGTGGCTGGATGGGATCAAATCCCTGCAGCCAGATGTTGAAATCTTGAGGAAAGCCTTCCCAGAAGAATGGAGGCTGTTATAACACCATTTTCATACCCATGGTTTTGGAATGAGTTGCTCAACAATCACATATGAATGTAATGGTTGTTTGACTAAACAAGCTAATGTGGTGTATTTACATATAGATACACTAACACTTGCTGCACATATACTGACTCTATTTTAGTCTTGCCCACACATATTTTCCCAAACAAACATAGTCCATGACACTAACGCCTCATGACATATGATATTCATCAGAAGCTCTGACTCACACAGTACACCTTAAAGGGATTTCAGATTTTTTTAAGTGGGTTGAAAGCAATGTTGTAGTGAAGCAGACAGGAGCCCCACTACACAGAAGCTAAGAAACGTACTGCTGTGGTCAGGGCCAGCACGGTCAGCAGCAAAGCGTATTTTAGCCACCTATAAAAGGCCTACTCAGGCCTGGATTGGCTAATCGGGAGCACCGGGAAAATTCCCGGTGGGCCGGTCTGTTTTTTTGGCCGCAAGGGCCGTTGTTGTCATGGCACTGGGTTGAAATATGGATGCTGTCCCTAGTCTGCCTGCAATCACAGCAGCCCCACTCGTTTTATTCATTATTTTATCGCAGTCCCACTCTTTTTTATTTAATATTTTCTCGCAGAGTGCAGCCTGCAGGTTAATGATGACGTGATTATCTTTTGACTCCCTGCAGATAATGTAGCTTGTTTTAAGCAAAAATCACTTAATTTTGAGGTGTTTTTTTCATACTTGTTTAGTAAATGCATCTTGATGTAAGATTTTTTTTTTTTAGATATTTGGACTGGAAACAAGACAAAAATACTAAGTAAGAAAAGCATTTTTTTTTTTTTTTTGCAGTGATCACATTAGTTACAATATAACAACTTTCTATGCCCAGGTGTTACTAGTGACCCATTACGTTTTTAATCAAACAATAGTGAATATACAAAGCTCACGATTGAAAGGGAATAGGATAAAAGTAATATGAATTAAGCCTTTAGTCATGAACTAAAGTGGGCCAGTCTAAGGCATGAAACTCCAGGGCTGAAAATGAGTCCCAATCCGGCCCTGGGCCTACTTTAAAAAATGCGTATCAGTTTAAGTGCTACATTTTGAAAATGTTCACCACTTTACCTTGCCATCAAGCAGCCCTTTCCGATAAGGAACTGAAGCCATTATAGCCATCTATGCTCTCTTCAAAGCCACCACACTCCTTCGACAAAAAACAGTAATTTTACCTTGCAGAACACAGGAGTTGCTGTTCTAACGCGGTCTCCATTGATTAGTTGTGTTATTGTGTGACTTTGGTGAATCCGAACAAACCCTTTAAAACACCAAAGTGGGGGCGTGTCGATCACCATGTACTGTAGGTAATACTCTGACTATGGATAAGTACCCCATACAACCCCACTTTAAAAAAAAAAAACGAACAAACTATCACATTGACATCATACTTTCCAAAAGCACCGACTACGCATAATATTACACATGCACAATGCCTTTTATCTCTCTTGGTTGAGTCGTGTATGGACAGCTACGCTTCAAGACATCTTGATCTTCATGTAAATTAGTATGACACAGCACTGTCTACAAGAGCAGCATCCACAGAGCCAGCATCACTTAGAATAACCAGCTTTCTCTCTGTGTCATCCATTTCTCCCTCTCTTTCTTTCTCCCTTGTATTCTTTTCTACCTGCATCCCCATCACACATACTTCAATTTCTGACTCAGCAGAACAAGTCTGAGACAAGGTCATCTGACTGCTGTTGCTGTGGAGACCTAGAATTGGTTGTTTTTTTTTTCCTTTTTTCCGGCAAGGCAGGAAGGTCTGTGGTGGGGGGTGGGCAGTAAGGAGTGAGAAACATGAAGATATGACAGAGGTTAAGAAAGGATACTACTGCCAGCCATTTTGGTTGAAATGAGATTGAAAAGAACTTTATTAGCAGCAGCACGATGACAAAGTCGCCCTCATGGGCAGCACTGTGGGCTTCAGGATCAAAATATGTTAAAGGGATACTTCACCAATTTAGCATTCAGCTTTGTATCAGTAGAAACCCGGTAGTATTTCTGAATGACCGTGCGTCCCTCCCTCATATCCCCCTGAGAGGGGAGATCTCTGCATTGGGGGCTCTGGAAAAAATCTTCCGATGACGTAAAATGACGATTTTTGCGTCATTGGAAGATTTTTGGCCAGAGGCAAAAGACTACAGCCAGTAGCAGGAGCTACTTCGGCATGTTTTGAACCCGCCCATCACCCGAAGCGAGCCGATCTCAGCCAGAAAAAAACGAAATGTCAGCCATCTTGAATCCTCGCTAAACAGGGCTCTCCTCAGCAGCAAACTTTTACAACAATTATGTGCATTCAAACTACCGCACGTGTGCCACCGGGATACATCGCTACAGATCAGAGAATATGCAGGAAACGTTATTACAGACGGAATAATCAGCACACTACGAGAGCTTCGCCTGCACGGAGACCAGCACGGAGACCAGCACGGAGACCAGCACGGAGACCAGCGGTCTCACTCGATGCCCCAAGCCGAGTAGGAGAGATCCTCGTCGGCTAACGCTAGCCGGCCACCTGTCCCATCAATCCTGCTTGCAAGTGTTCGTTCATTAAACAACAAACTGGACTACATCCAACTTTAACGATGCTCCCAACGCGAGTTCAGAGACTGTGTTTTTTGTTTTCGTGGAAACATGGCTGAAACAGCGTACCGGACTGTCCAGCTACCAGGACTGCTAGCCCTCCGACGATCCAAGCTAGAGATGCTCTGTCGCCGGGTAAGAGACCCGTGAAGGTGAGCTGTGTTAACACGGACTGGTGCAGGAATGGGGTGATTTGTATCCCACTAACTGCTAACCGCTGGAGTTTGTGACATGGCGACCATTCAACATTCCACGCTAATTCACGGCTGTGTTTATACTCGGTGTTTACAGCCCACCAAGCCTAATGCTAGTATGCTTAGCTGAACTTTACGGTGCCTATAATGCGTGTGTGCACTAAATGTAGCCTGTTTCGTATGTCGTTATTATATAATGTCGTTTTTATACATTTTAAATGTGTGACACCACTTGAGCCACAATGACACGTTGTTTCGTGTATATGGTTGAAATAACAATAAAACACATTGAGTTGAGTTGAATGCCTTGCTGTCTTGTCTGTCTGTCAAGCGGTAGGCGTGGCTTGGGAGTGGACTCAAAGCAGCGAAGCGAAGTGCATTCTGGGATTTGGTGTCTTTCATCCATATGAGCCAAAAACACATTTTCTGGCTTTTCTCGGCCTAGAAGGCACCAATTTAAAAAAAAATCACATTTCTGCTACATAAGTGACCCAATTTAAATATATATTCAGCTTTCCAGCGGTGAAATATCCCTTTAACCTCTTACAGTGTCCTATATGGTATACATGTCTCAACACATGGAAAACCATCATACTCTATACATTAGGTGGGCAAAATAATAAATAGAAATGGTTAAAGTTGCCCTTCAAAAAATCTCCATCCATCTAATTAAAACTTAATTTGCACAACATAAAACAAGTATGAGCTTTACCAAACAGTATTTTTTATTGAAAGGCTTTTGAGTTTATTTGGTGTTTCTGCTACTTTACATATAGCTTGATTTAAGCCTAATACCCATCCCCACATTTTGGCGATGGTTATACAACATGTGTACAGTATATTCATGTTGCTTTTCATAGTATTAGCAGTGACATTTCTACATATTGCTAGTAGCCTGCCATTCATATAAGCTGTGCAAAGTGTTATTTGGAAACCAGACCTGGGTATCACAGTAATGTAAAGTAAAAGTGTCAACATTTGCTTTCACATCCTGTGAGTGCTGTATGGTTGGGATTTGCCACACTGGGAACAGAATGTGTATTTGAAACTTTACCCCATGGTAGAAGGTTACAAAATACAAACAAAAACATGATAGCTCACTAGCTCTCTACATTTAATTAGTGCTATTATTAGTTGGTCATCTGCAATATTTCAGATAACTTAAATAACTGCACTACATATAGCAGCATGTTTAAAGACAGTTGAAGCTGACTGTACCCGGAGCTAACCCTGTTTTGTCTCTGGGGTTTCATGGTGCTGCGTGGTCATCGTCTGGGCCAGCAGCAAGGAAGGCAGTGAGGCATGGCAACAATCTGCTGCAGGGGCAGCAAGCGTGACTCTCAGCTTTCCTTTGCAAATCAGGCATGGCTTTACATGCACGAATATGTGTGCTAGTGTGCATATGCAACTCAGGGACTTATAACATTTGTGCTATCTGTCTGTTTCTCTCATGCTCTCTGTCTTTGAATTTTTTTAGCATTGTTACACAAAAATGCACAATCTGTCAAATACTCATTTTCTTTATCATGTTTTGTCCTCTTTGCCCACACTGTCCTTGCCCTTGGCATACCTCCCTCTCTGTCTCTTTTCTATAATTGTCTGTCGCTATCTTTCTGCCTGTCTAGTGTTTAAAGAATGTAGTCTGATTTGTTAGACGAGATTACTGCTCTCTCGGTGTATGGATACTTGATGCAGCCAATCCCACATCATCAGTAACATTTTTACAACTGCCCGCATAAATGTCAAGTAGAGTAGGAGCTCCAAAGATTATAGTACTGAAAACATGCCAGATTTGATTCTTTACTTCCACTGATGTAGGTATATGCCCATGTCAGTATTTTACCTTTGCCAGTGAGTGTAAGTCTCTCCACATCAGCTAAAACTGCTGACTCTGCACCGTCACCTGTACACCTGATGCACTGGCAGTCAGGTTGACTCCAGCCGACAGTGCCCTGCTGTGCAATAATACATCAATGGCATTACTGTGAAGTGTGAAGTAATAAGATTAAATATGATTCTGACTTCATGTCTTTTTATCTGCATTCTCTCTCTCTCTCTCTCTCTCTCTCTCTCTCTTTCACACACACACACACACACACACACACACACACACACACACACACACACTGACTTTAGTGCTGCACCAAGGCCCACTACTGAAGTGACGAGGTGCATGTCATGCTCATAACAGGACCAACATGGCCGAAGAGACATCCAATGATGCTTATCACATGCATTAATGCACACAAATCCACTATTTTATGTTACATAAATACATTGCATGATGAACAAACAAATACACGACTAGGATCTAACCTTGTGCGTCCATTTATATGAAATTTCAGCCTAGAGATTCGAGACGATGCTGGCTGCAAGCCTCGGAATTCTGCAGTAAAGCAGGAGGGGCAGAATGAGCCTTCTATTGGCCCGCTTGAAGACTGAAACGAAACCAATTGGTCAGCCATCCCATCACCGATGAGACACTGCGAATTATGATTGGCCAGCTGCTTGAGTCGAGTCACTCATTTGCAAGGCGGCGCTTCTTCCACTGGCGGAGTGGTGTGGCTAGAGGAGTACTGCGGTAACCGACAGAGCCGCGGAGGGAGATCAAGTCCTGAAAAGGTAGCAGTGCGGCTCGGTAGTTTCGCCGGTCTTTCACCGCAAGTATCAGAGAGCAGAGGAAGGAAACCCATCCCCGCGTGATGCTCCGCTTGAGACCGCATTCCATTTGAAAGACGTCTTACGGGGAAAAAACTGTAGCCTAACCCTTTGGAAGGTTTGAGAGACCATTTATTTAACCAAAGAAAAACATTTTGTCAGATCTATAGATAACTGCCATGACGTATTTTTAATTTTTCATTTAAGAAACCCTGAAAACTGAGCATATTCTCTTTTATTTTTCAAGGCAAGCCATTTTGATATAATTCAACGCGAGGGGCTGACACCTCTCAAGCCGTGCATCACCTGAGAGGAGAAGAGTGACTGCGTCAACATGGGGGTAAGACTGACGATTCCAACTTTTTAACTGCGTTGTAGCCCCCTGAAGTGGCCTGAGAAATGAGCGGTAGCCTGATATTTTACTCATGACGAGGAAGGGCTGATGTGATGCCATTTTTTCCTTTATGGGAATCTCATTTGAGTGGCATTGACTCCAATGCGGAACTATGTTTTGCCCTGGTCTCCTAGACTGCGACAAATTGATGTAGCCAGTAGCTCCTGTCAAGTGCGTCTATAGAAAGCAGCGGAATTTAACCGCTCATTCTAATTTGATATTTAGCCTGGTTTTTGACTTGAATACAATTATTGTTTTACTTGAATACATATATTGACATTTTATTGACTAGTGTCCTTTTCTCTCATTCACTCGGTCAATTTAAATAGGCACCGATATCAAATATGAATGGAAAACGATGCCAATGTGTCACAAGTAGGCTAGAGTAGGTGTGTGGTTTAGAGGTTGTCACTGTGTCATATGTATTTCAGGTCTCCGATAGGCCTATAACCTTGCCATCCACGGTAGGCCTAATCGGTTTATTCTTACCGAGAGCTCTCGTGTGGGAGAGAGGGAGGGGGGGCAGTTAGAAACATATTCTGTATACCTACCATTGGCCTGTGGTTCAAAGAAATTTTTTTTTTTTTACATTTGAAGGCACAAATTTTGCTACATTATGCTATATTACTTCCTCGGTGATGGATGAACACGATGTACTGTGATGTCCTTCATGCCCTCGTTACCCCCCCCCCCCCTCCCCCCCCCCGTCCCCCCGTCATCCCTCTCATGCCATCTCCTGCTTTAAACCCCGCTGGCACTGCCATCTCTCCGGTCTGGTCCAGCACAACACAGGAGAAGCATCTGGCGGTGAACCGGGGAGATGCTGTGCCCATCGCGTCCTTACATTGGACGCTATCAGCAGAGGAGTCTCATCCTCAGCACCCTCAATGACCCATGCGTCATAATGCGGTTACCGGGAATAAGCGCCTCACCAGCTTATTTCCCCTTTAATTTGTGACATAACGGATCTTGATAATCACCGACAGTGAGCACATTTACACACCATAGATTAAAGAAACGATGCGTCCAGTACACCAGGAACACGATGTGCTTGTTACATTTAGGCTACGTTTGCCAGTATGATATTTCTGTGCGCACCGTTAAACAGTTAAAAACATATTTCCTGTTATCTAGATAAACGTCATGCAAATAAGATGAGCCTCATCTTATTTGGAAAAACACAGCGCTCCCGGAAAATGTCAAGGCGCGGACGCAACTCTCGGTGTGAGCCATTGCGCAATTTCTGCTCCATCTCCATCCTGCGTAAGGAGTTGTGATTTTTAATCTCCGACCGCGGTCTGTCTGCTGTGGTGATGCGGTGGCAGGTCTCTGCAGGCAAGGGACCGTGCGGTGCTGAGATATATCTGCAGCTGTAGAGGCAGTACAAGCCGATGTCATCGCAGTTACACAATCATCTCTGCCGGTAGAGACGTTCAAGATGTAGGATTTAGGGGGGACTGCGTCAAAGGGGATGGGACTGCTTGCGCATGTAGGCTACTGCTGCTGTGTGGAAGGGAATGGTGTGTCACTTCGGAAGATGCCGCAGCTCTCCAGAAAGTGACATTATAAAACAGAATAAGAGCGTCATGGCGGTCTGTGAAGGGTGTTTCCTTGACTTTCACTCGATGCCTGCTGAGGTCACCCTGAAAGACAAAGGGGATGAATAGGTGGATGAGGGGATGGATGGATGGATGGATGGATACGTGTACCGAGTATCACACTTCCTTCTCGCTCTTTCTGTCTTTTTTCCGCGAATTTTGCACTGGCGCACTGTGCGATGGCATTGCCAGCTGTCCTTTCCCAAGGCCGCAGGGGGCATAGCTTGCGACGTGCCTTCTGCGTCAAACCGGGGGCGGGGCCTCTGGTGTGGAAATTCCCTGTAAAGAGCTGTGATAGGCTGGCACGAGGAGCACACAGAAAGGAAAGGGCATAGAGACAGCAGTGATGCTATAGAGCAAAGCTTGGGCATGTGTCAGGAATGCTAGGAGACAACCGGTACATTTTGTCTGGCACAGAGATATAGTCTAAATTTGGCAGAGTACATCTAAGAAATGTCTTTTCACTCACACCCACTCATTGCTCATCATTCCCTCTGCATTGGCGCAGCTATACATGGCTGGTGCTGATGAGACTATAGGAGGAGATTTTCACCTTCAGACACGTGACACTGATGGGGGAGGGTGCCACTGCTGAAAGAGGAAGAGGGACAAAGAGAGAGAGAGAGAGAGAGAGAGAGAGAGAGAGAGAGAGAGAGAGAGAGAGAGAGAGAGAGCACAGTAGTGACTGGTCTGCAGGTTTAGAGAGAGAATGAGAGAGGGATTTAAAATGACAGAGGATGGTGGGGGAGAGCTGCCTGGCTGTATCTTGTTACAGGATAATGACCTGAGGCTCACATTACCATGGCTCCTGTTTCCTCTTGCTGTGCATTGTGGGATTGGTTATCAGGGGGGCAGGAGACAGATGGGATACAGAGAGGATGTGGTTGGCTGAATGATCTTCATAGGACATTGACTGAAGGCTGAGCGTGATGGTGGAGAGGTGTGGTGTAAGTGGGCCGGTCCCTCAGGAGTGATGGGGGCCTAGAGAGATGGTGTAGTAGCAGCACCGAGGCTTTGTCAGAAGGTCATACAGGCTGGTGACGAAGGGTGTGGTTGAGCTGCTTTAAATGCATTATGGCTGAGGAGATGCTCCTGTTAGTG
This sequence comes from Gymnocephalus cernua, assembly GCA_023631565.1. Classification (NCBI taxonomy): domain Eukaryota; kingdom Metazoa; phylum Chordata; class Actinopteri; order Perciformes; family Percidae; genus Gymnocephalus; species Gymnocephalus cernua. Next base: position 31,566,578 of record CM042429.1, read on the forward strand.
CCAAGATCCCTATAGGACTTTGATTAGACTCACTAATTCCCTGTGTCATGATGTAAAGGTTTCTAGGACAGCCTGTTCTTTTATATTGGCAGTGGCACTAGTGAGGCGTGTGCAGGGATAGAGAAGATGTTAGAAGGTGTTAGTGGACGGTAGTTCAGGAGTTGGATGTGTGTGGCCTCTGCAGAGGCCCAGCCCTCAGTTTGGTGCAGAGTACTGCACATCCCTCCCCACTGCACCTGCTGCCTGATGCTGATAGGCTGCACTGTACCACAGCTGATCTGTCCCACACGTTGCAGGAACCAATAGAAAAGCACGTCCATACAGGATCTAATCAATGATCTCTCTGACCGCACAGCCTGCTGGGATCTTTTTGCCTTGTGGCCTAGGGGTCAATTAAGGTCAATGTGGTGACCTTTGAAATTATTCTTCATTGTCCCCTTCAAGCCTCTTGTCGGTTTTTGATCAATACAAATCCACTATATTGAGGGCAGTGTCCTTAGTGAGAGTACTGCTAAAGGATAGAGTGCAGATTTATTTTGTGCCTTTGGAAAAAAACAGGATTTAGCCTCCTTGCTAGTGGAACAGGACAAAGCCTGAGCTGTGTGCTCTGTAGCAGTTTGCGTGATGCTAATAAAATGTAAAGGTCAGCGCTTTCCCCTTCATACATTACTTTGAAACAGGATTACAGTAGATACAGTGATTGACTAACAGTTATCCAACATTGACGTGTTGATGGTCTCCCATAATGAGAGCGATTCAGAGGGGTTAGGTTGCCTGACTACAACAACATGACTAATTCTGGGTGTTGTCCTGGAGATGTGTCTATGTTTGTTGTGTGACTGTAAATGTGTGAATGTGTGAATACACCAAAGCACAAAGTGTAACACTGTGCAGCCACAATGGACAAAGGCTTGTTCAAATTTAAAACAGATCTTTTTACAAAACCTTGCTGTATTTGATTTGCACTTTGTTACCATGTAAAGCTGTTGTTTAACAGTAATGTTATTCCTAAATAGTGAATTGTGAATGATTTTCCATTCATTTAGACATACTGAACACATCAGATCCTGGTTTGGAATCACAAAGCGACATGTGCTTGAAAATCTCATATGTAAATGGTTATTTGGTTTAGTACAGTCAGTAGCTGTGTGTATGAATGTGTGTGCATATCTGTTTGATCAGCTATCTGCTGAGGAGTCCTAAAGTACCCTCTCTCACAACATGTGAGATGCCATGTTGGGTACAAGCACCAATGAACCAAGATTTACAATGCTAATCTAGACCAGGCTACACACACACACACACACACACACACACACACACACACACACACACACACACACACACACACACACGCACACGCACACACACACACACACACACACAAACACACATGCCAAGACACACAAACTACAGTGCAAATATATCCCTCCGAGCTCACGGGGGTGGACAGTGCATTACATTATAAAGATACACAGTTACACAACTGTCTCTGTAGGACAGATGAAGATGATGATGGGATGGACAGAAGGTAACAGAGTGTGTGTGTGTGTGTGTGTGTGGGGGGGGGGGGGGGGGGGGAGGGAAGGGGCAGGAGGGGTTACAACTTGAAGTTTGGGTTGTGTTTGGTTGAGGAGAGAGCACAATGCATAAGCTAAAGAGAGTTCTTCTCTCCCTGTCTCTTTGGGTTTATGTGGTTTAGAGATTAAGATTTTCTCTTAGTGCTCTTAAGCGGCCACAATCTTTGTATTTCTCTATATACTTATAATACTATTCAATCGGATTAGTTCATTACGTGTACTTGTTTAATTGTAACTGCCACACAGTCGTAAGAGAACGTCCTGTACCAGAACAGTTTTATGCCATATTTTCCCTTTGTTCTTTATGTCTGATATCTGGAACCTCCTCCTTTTGATGTCTGCTCACTCTGTTAAATAGAAAGATAAGAAGCTTTCGTCTCACTCTCAAGGCTGATACAGATAAGTAAAAAATACTATCTTAACAGTCTCTTTTACAATGCAGTCAAACCCTAATCATCTGTATGTTAGATATACAATAGTATATCTAATACATTAGTTTACTCAGTACTGTTAGACATTCACCAACAAACCAAAGACCTAATGATGAATGTGGAACCAGCATTTATGCATTTGATTTTTTTCCTAAGAGAGAATTGTAGAAAAACGAGTTGGAAAAGACAAAGAGAGGATGAAGTGCATGGGCTAATCCAGTGTAGTAATCAGACTAGCTAATCCCAACAGCTATGTCCCTCGGTCCACAGCCTGAGCCCCCCCACTGTGGCCCAGAGCCCAGCCATCCTGCTGCAAGAAACAGCAGATGGCCCGATGACCTTGCAAGATTGCACACACACACACACACACACACACACACACACACACACACACACACACACACATGCACCCAACGACACACATATACACACCACATGGATATTAGCATATCTACAACTGCCAGTATTGTCAGTCATCTTTGCTCACATCCCAAGTAAGTCTCAAGTTATTTTTTGGGGGGCAAGTCACAGGTTATGTCAAATCAAGTTGAGTCCTTAGTTAAGGCAAGTCAAGTCCCAAATCAAGTCACTTTTTTTTTTTACACCCAAGATAAAGCACTCTTACCTGTAGTATCCGGTCTTTATAAAGAGAAATGACAAGGTACTATAGTTTGTATAGCTAGTACAAAAAGTATGACAATTAATCAAAACGGTGTCAAGTCCACATCTCTGACAGATGCTAAAATTAAATTACAAACCAGCACGCATTTCAACATGCGATATATGTTTATTAAAATTGTGTGTTCACACACACACACACACACACACACACACACACACACACACACACACACACACACACACACACACACACACACACACACACACACATACACACACACACACACACACACTGTTTATTTAACAATTCATAGAGAGGGACAGCAACATGTGGTGGAGATCCAGTTTTAATAAATTGAATTGTCAACAATGCATTATTAATTTAAAAACATAAATTACATGCAACACGCTGCCATTTATAATACTTCTATTGTGAATGCACATAGGCCTTTCTGACAGACAGCCCTATGCTGGCCAGTGTGCAGGCGTTGGACGGTGAGCTGGATGGCCTCCGTGCCTGCGTCGGTTTCCAGCGGGATGTCGGTAGCTTTGCTGTGGTGTCCTTTCGCCTAAACTTGGCTGGATCCTGGAGTGCGGGTGCCATTGCCGGCCACATTCTGCTGTGACAAATAAAAATGTACTGGTTAATTGATCCACATTCACAATGGCACCATTTACCATTTGTCATGAATGAACTAAGCAACGGGCCAGACTGAAGACAGAGGGCCTTCAACCTGCAGCCTCAGCCGTTTCACTGAACTATAAGAGAAGATGACATGGATGAGACCTTAATATACATCATTGGCTTAACATTTTGTAAAACAGTTTCCAAGAGCCCAGAGCACAAGTCAAATTAGCAATGATGACACAATAAGGCCCAATGTAGCTCTCACATGGTCAGTGCAGAGTAGCTGATGAGAGCCATGCATTTGGCTGCTCTGTACAAAGAGGAAGTGTAGACTCACGATGACAAATACTGTGGCGGATGCCGAATTATAAAACTGGAGCAGGGGGGTATTTCTTCCACCTACAAACCACTTCCTCATATGAGTTCCACATGAAGAGAAACAAGCATTTGTGTATATATGCTCATCAGCTCTTCCTAAGGAGTCCCTATGCGTGCGATTAAAGGGGAAGAAAAATATGCTACATGCCAGTCCCAGTCAAACCCATGCCTCGATCCTAAGTTAAAATGCTTGACATGATAGTTCTTTCAGGTGCCACTGCTTATTTGAACAATACTCTTGGTAGGTACATGATGTGCACAACATAACAGAGTAGTATCATTTGATTTCAGTTTGCCAAAAGAAAGTACAACTGTGTAGTTTTATGGTACGTACGAAGTCAAAGTTTGACTTGAACATAGCCAGTTCTCATACACTGCCACTCTGCATTTCTTCCTAAAAAGTAGAGTGGCAGCTCTTTCCTTCTCAGGACTATCTTGTTGTATTATTTCACAATCACTTGGTCTCTCTCTCATTCACTCAACATCTCCCTCCCTCTTTCTTTGCCGCAATGCGTGTAGAGGCTGCACATATGGACTGTAGCCAACAAAATGACTCACCTCTGCTCACACAGACACATACCACTTCCTTGAACTAATTACCTGTCTTTGTTATACAGCAGTGAAAACAGTTACAGGTGTATCAATTTTTACTTGTCTCGGATCCCATCAGGGGATCCAAGGAGTACTGGGCCACTGCCGAGCTTCATCACCATGCCAATGGCCGTGCCGGTCACCATGGTTACTTGCCCTCCAAACACAGTCACTTATCAGAGTTGTTTACATGAGGATAAAATGCAAGATTTAGTTTGGTTAGCCAGAGCAGGCCCGCAGAATAATTTATGATCAAATCAAACACATAACCAGATGCATGAAGCAATTTACTTTGTTGAATTATTGATGTTTTAAGTAGATTTTAATAAGCCAATATGTAACGGGATGTAAATAATGTAAATAAACTCCTCTATGTAATCCATAGAGGAGCATCCTGACAATGTCAGAGATGTGTCTGTCCATCAGTCTGTTCGTCAGTGTGCATTTGTGGGAGAGCAAGCGTCTGTAATTCCAGCCACAAGTCTCTGTTTCCTTTCTCATTACGTTACCCAGAGCTGTGTGAGACAGCTAGACTCCCGCACACAGGCTGGCGCACTTTGATGTTTCCTACCAGATGTAAGGATACTCAAATTGTATGTGTACACAATATAGACTTTATATTTCTCTGCTGAATAATTAAAATCAGGGTGGAGATACCAGAGATGGATATATAGACAGAGCAGTAAATACCACTAACTAACTACAATATTAACAGATTAAAATGTAGACAGACATATCGTTTGAAGGTTTACTTGTTTCATGTTTTTGCAAAAATGTTAGCATTATGCTGTAGGTGCAACAGGACAAATCTTATCAGGCAGCAGGGTATTGTGTACAAGGGGCAAAAGGAGAAGCTAGCACACATACACAAACAAACAAAGCACTTAACATACTCAGCATACTGTAAACACAGACACAAGATAAATAATCAAGCTCTCTTTTCTTTTTGAGTCATGCTGACACACACACACACACACACACACACACACACACACACACACACACACACACACACACACACACACAAGTAATAAGGTTGCACAATCTATTAGAGTGGGGTCACTGTTGGTCAAACACTGACACAGAGCCAGCAGACAAAGACTGCTGGTCAATATCTAATTAGAGGCATAAGATAAGGGTGACAACAGCTCTTCTCTCTCTCACTCACTCTCTGTCCCTTTCTCCACATGCCTCTCTCACTCTTTATCTGTGCCTGCTTCTCACCTCCCACTGATGTCTCCCTTTCCATGTGCCCAACCATGTCTGTCATCCACCCCCTCACCATCCATCTCTCCATGTCTCTACTTTTCACCACATATCGCTTTGTTTGGCATTCTCCATCTCCTTACCAACCACATCTATTGTCTAGGCAAGTGTGTGTGTGTGTGTGTGATAGGGAGAGAAAGAGAACCTATGTGTATCCCATAGGTGTGTCCAAGAGCAGGTGCGCCATTGAGCAGACAATGCTCTCTGTTTGCAGCGTTGCTCATTTTCTGTGGACAAACTAGCCACAGCAACAATATTATACCAACAAATCCATACTTACACACCTGCCAGTCTGTCATCTGTGAGATTATGGGGCCTGTTTGACAGCTGATTAGAAGTAGATCTGTAACTTTCTATATTATTCAACACCTTGATTGCTAAATATATGGAGCTGTCATACATTCAGTTATTCTCCAATGTATAATACATACATATAATAAATGCACATTGATGCCAACCAAAACCCCCCCACACACACCCTCTTTCTCAATCACACACACACACACACACACACACACACACACACATATGCACATTCAGGGTTTGTCTCAGAGGGGATGAGCAGCAGTACTTTTCCACTGCATCAGTCTCTGCTTTATGCAGTCTTTGCCTCACCAGGCTTGCCTGGTCTTGCTGCGGCAGGAGGTTTGCCCACCTGGTCTTTTGTTGCAGAACTGTGTGTGCTTGCATGTGTGTGTGATTGAGTGTGTATTTGCAGTCAGGTCAAACAGTTCCTTCCCACAGACATACTTGAACGAATGGTTTCATTGTTTGCTTTGAATTCAGCAGCGGCGTTTGAGCAGCCTACGCTCTACTACAGTATTAGGCGTAAGTGAGAGTTGTCATTCACATGATGTTTCATGAAGCCTTTCTTTTATAATGACAAACCAGAAAGACAGGTCTTTGTTACAACATGCAAATTTCCATAACAGTTTCGCACAACAGCAGTACAATTACAGCTCCCAAAGTGAAAAATGTTGCAAGTTGATCTTTGTTAGTCAGATTTTGTCGCACTGCAGGTGTGTGTGTTTTGGTGTGGTTCGGGTGTGTGACGTTTTGTGGAGGACTTGGGATCTCAATTCATACTTCCTAACTGGTGCTTTTGTAAATATTTAAGTTTGATTAGTGACTTTTTACCGATTTATTTTAAAGTAAACATACTAGTATTATGTCAAAGGACAGATCAGTTTGCTCCTTTGTAGTTTATATCTGTACTATGATATCAGAACAAAGTACAGTAGTTAAGCAGCAGTTACCTGTGCATCACTCCTAATAATGGTACTACCTGGTTGTACCACTAGAGGGTGCTCATTTTATTTCAGTGAATTTCAGCACACAGTTGGGTTTTTGATTTTCTGTGAAGGAACACACAACCAGTACCTCTTATCTAATTTAAGTTATCAATTAAATCTTAATCTTGAAGCATACCTTAATAAGGAGGATTGTTGTCATTGATTATTAGTTGATAGGTATTGATGTTTCTGTCTGATTCAGGGTAAATTATGTGGCTTCCATATCAGCTGGACTTTGCTACTATGTCAACCCATCAGTGTATATCTGACTGTATTGATCTGCCATCAAGGGCAGTTTCCTTGATGACTTGTTTGTGTCAGTGAAGGGCCTGACCACCAGGACCCGATCACACCTCCTGGGAGGGATTGTTTCTTGCCTCTCCATGTCACCTCTGACCTTTGATGACATTTGTAATGATGTGGCCCAGCAGTCAAGCTGCTCTCCTTCAAGACAGCAGGCTATCGTTACAGTTATAGACCTAGAAGGACTAGAATGTGCAGTACTGGAGAAAATCATGGTTATTAATCATCCACTCATGTATACTTTAACAACATTATCTAATTTCTGAGGGGACAGTTATAGTAAGGACAGTACCTGGAACAACAGACAGTCTCTGATGTAGCCTATCTGGTATTATAGTGTAGAACATACTAGAATCTAATCAGAAAGCCTTTGATGAGTATAAACTCTGTTTTTCTGCTCTCTCTCTTAAGTCCTTCCTGCTAGATGAATGAAAAAGACCAAGAAGTGATTAGTTCAAACCTACAGTTTTGATGTGTCCATCAGGCTGTTGACATCAGAGCGACAATTTTTTGATCAGTGGAGATCAAATGGATATGGCAGAGTAGACAGGAGGCATGTCCTTTAATGTGCGGTGATAGTGTTCTCTTATTGTAGATATTTTTGTTCAGAAAAAACAAAGCTACCATGGTAATGCATTTATCTTTCACGTCTTAAATAATTCTTATGATAAAAGGTTTTTATATATTTATGCTCTTCATTTAACATCCTCCTCATAAACTGAGAATGATTTATAAAATACAGGCTACTTCACAAGGCCACTTCACAAGGGTACAACATTATTTACTGTATAGTGCAAGACAGAAACCTCATGGGGAATTCAATAAAGCCCGCTGGCTTTATTTTGGTTGCAGTCAGTTACTGGTACATACTGTTAGAATGCCAGACAGTACAGCTCTCTGAACAATAAAGCATTTAATGCATTTTAAGTATGGTTTTTTGGATAAACATGTATAAGCCTAGAGACCACTTAAGATTATACACAAGGGCGCACAAGCTACTATCTCCTTAATCTAGTCCGAAGGCATGTATAAAACATGTGTGTGTGTCTGTAGTATGGGCGGTCAGACAGTTACCGCGTTGCCACCACACAGGACAAAGCTGACCGATCCCCCAAGAAGAAGAAGGGGGAAAAAAAGGACATGGATGACCTGAAGAAGGAAGTGCCTATTGTAAGTAAAGCTTTTTCTTATCTCTGAATACTTGTGGAACTGAATGTTGGCTTTAGACCAATTCACTTTTGATCCAGTCAGTCAAAAGCTGATTAATTTGACACATACAATTCCCTCATTTTTTAAAAAGATTTTTATATACAAGCCATGCATTTTTATGATTTAAGTAAATGATTTTCAACTTTTGAAGAACATTTTCTTTGAGGATATAGTAAATGAGAGTGAATTGACACCAACTCTATTGGAAAGAAGGGGAATCATTCTCGTGCAGACCAAAACAAATGTATTTTTGCTGGTAAGAGGGGTGACTTATTATCAGGAGGTCGTCACTTTGATCCCACATCCCAGTGCAAGAATCAGACAACTGGGTCGCCAAATCTGGTTGCCCTGATACTCTTATCTCTCAGGTGAACTGCATGCGTAGAGTACATTTACAATTTACCTTGTATGCCATTCAGTCATTGGATGTTCTAAAATTGCTACAAAAAAGCTCAGAACTCCTTTTCATTGCATATTAGCATATGGCTTGTTTCAATTTGGACTATTTTCTACTAATTTGCCTTGCATGCAAAAGATGGCAACTACTAAACATACTGATCCATGCAGAGCATTGATTATCTCTGTATTTTATTTTGTTTTCAGACGGAACATAAGATGTCCATAGAGGAAGTATGCAGGAAATTCCAGACTGACATTGTCCAGGTGAGTCGATTATATTAATTTCTCTCTGTGTTGCAGCTATGGTTTGAGACTCTTTTTCCAGTTGGCCACTAGGTAGCATACTTCTATTAGTTTATTACAGACAATTGGTAAGCTAAACCAAGAGTCCCCTAAACCCCAAAGACATACTAAAGAAATATGAGAATGTTAACAAACTCAAACAAACTGTGTACTTTTGTCGGCTTTGCATCAGTTCAGACCTGCCTTTCTCTGCTAACTACACATCCTAATTCTTCTGTGCTCCCTCCAGGGGTTGACCAATGCCAAGGCAGCAGAGTATCTGATCAGAGATGGTCCCAATGCTCTCACCCCTCCTCCCACCACCCCGGAGTGGGTCAAGTTCTGTCGCCAGCTGTTTGGTGGATTCTCCATCCTGCTGTGGACCGGAGCCATCCTCTGCTTCCTGGCCTACGCCATCCAGGCAGCCACTGAGGACGAACCTGCAGGAGACAATGTGAGCAATTCACACGCATGGGGATCTAAATAAACAAAGAAACAAACACACATGCATACACACACTGGCCCGTCTACACACCTCATTAACACATCCATCACACTTCTCACTATGAATTACAAATGATTTTAGCATCACACCTATTGGATCCAGTGCCACTCACATATGTTTGTCTCTCTGTCTCTGTCTCTCTCTCCAGTTGTACCTAGGTATTGTGCTCACAGCTGTCGTCGTCATTACTGGTTGCTTCTCATACTTTCAAGAGGCCAAGAGCTCCAAAATCATGGAGTCTTTCAAGAACATGGTGCCTCAGGTAAATATGTGTATGCTCAAAAGAAACCAACGTATGAGTAAAAGCTTATTTTGATTTCCTCTGGAAAGGGGACATTGACCACATAGCCTTTAAAGTGAATATTTTATGATGTTTGGAAGACAACAGAAATTATAGCTTGGAAATACCCAGTTAATGTGACTTAAAATAAAAATGAATGATTTGAATTTAATTTTGCCTACGGTATTTTTACTCAGAAAGTTATTTTCACATAAAGGGATGAAAAAAGCTCTTTGCGTTTTGCTGTAACTCCCCATATTCTGAGAGACCATGTTTCTGTGTGTGTATTTTCTAACCATCACTGTATATCTCCCTGCAGCAAGCTTTGGTGATCCGTGAGGGGGAGAAGGTAACGATCAATGCTGAAGAAGTGGTGGGCGGAGATCTGATTGAAGTAAAGGGAGGAGACAGGATCCCTGCTGACATCAGGGTGGTTTCTGCCCATGGCTGCAAGGTGTGCATGCACACACACACACACACACACACACACACACACACACACACACACACACACACACACACACACACACACACACACACACACACACACACACACACACACACACACACACATTCAAATTCTTGCTTCTTGTTGTATGAAACTATATGTTTTACTTTTTCTGTGTCCCATTAGGTTGATAACTCCTCCCTAACAGGCGAGTCAGAACCTCAGAGCAGGTCACCTGACTGTACCCATGACAACCCCTTAGAGACCCGAAACGTTGCTTTCTTCTCCACCAACTGTGTGGAAGGTATGGTCACCTTAGCAACAGTATTACATGCTAGTATAAACTTGTGTGCCTGTGGTTTGAATTAAAGCCACTAATTTGAGCCAAGTAATGACGTTTACACCTAACTTTACTCTTATACTAAAATTGAATAGTAATTATTTAACTGAGATTGTTTTTGTTTATAGGACTAATCACACAGGTACTGATGTCGCAAATTCTATTTTACATTATATTTCTGTTCTTTTTCCAAACCAGGCACAGCTCGTGGCATTGTTATCTGCACCGGAGACCGCACAGTCATGGGTCGTATTGCTACTCTGACCTCTGGCCTGGAGACTGGCAAAACCCCCATCGCCAAAGAGATCGAGCACTTCATCCACATCATCACAGGTGTGGCCGTCTTCCTGGGCGTCACCTTTTTTATCCTGGCCATCATCCTGGGTTACTCCTGGCTGGAGGCTGTCATCTTCCTCATCGGCATCATCGTGGCTAACGTGCCTGAAGGGCTGCTGGCCACAGTCACTGTAAGTGGACATATAATAATAATAATAATACTTCTTCGGCCTTTTTCAATTGCACCTGAATTAGATACCTTGGTATCGTGTGGTGTATTTTTTGCAATCCGTTGTCGTTGCTCATTAGTTTCTTTTTGGACACATGACATTTTCTTAATTTTATATCCTTTCTTTGTGTTTGTTTGCTGATTGTAGTGCTCACATTGTCTATACCTTTTTTATTGTTTATTGTTCCATTTCATGGAAACATGTTCATATACCATTTAGTTAAGGATTTTAAGTATCGCATAGCCTTGGTGATATTTTCATTGCATTTCTCTTTCATTTTGAAAGGTGCTATTAAAAATATATATTTATTTGGTTACTTCTTATTTAATTGTACCATGAACTCACTTTACTTGGCAAGAAATTATATTTTGGAGCTTCATAGGTGATACATACAAACACAATGATAATTAGCATTATTTAACATCATACATGTATTTGTCTGCAGGTATGTCTGACCCTGACTGCCAAACGTATGGCTAAGAAGAACTGCCTGGTGAAGAACTTGGAAGCTGTGGAAACCCTAGGCTCCACCTCCACCATCTGCTCTGACAAGACGGGCACCCTGACCCAGAACAGGATGACTGTGGCCCACATGTGGTTTGACAACCAGATCCACGAGGCCGACACCACCGAGGACCAGTCTGGTTAGTGGGGACAGGGCATACAGCTGATGAAATATGTTACTACTGTTGAAGGGATAAATGATCACTAGGAATCATGAAGGTTAATAATGCTCACTCTTCTGTTCCCGCTCCAGGTGCCTCTTTCGACAAGAGCTCAGTAACATGGCTGTCTCTGGCTCGTGTTGCTGGACTGTGTAACCGCGCTCAGTTCAAAGCAGGACAAGACTCACTGCCCATCCTGAAGCGTGACGTGGCCGGCGATGCCTCAGAGTCAGCCCTGCTGAAGTGTATCGAGCTTTCCTGCGGCTCAGTGAGGGCAATGAGGGATAGGAACAAGAAGGTGGCTGAGATCCCCTTTAACTCCACCAACAAATACCAGGTAAGTAACAGGTTGCATTACAGCTGTGTACACAAAATTAAACCCAGGTATGCACAAACACCCTGTTCACTTCATCACATCAACTTTCTGTTCTCCTCCTCTAGCTATCAGTGCATGAGACAGAGGATCCCAATGACAACCGCTACCTGCTGGTGATGAAGGGAGCCCCTGAGAGGATCCTGGACCGTTGCACCACCATCCTGGTGCAGGGGAAGGAGCAACCTATGGATGAGGAGTTGAAGGAAGCTTTCCAGAATGCCTACATGGAGCTGGGAGGACTGGGAGAGAGAGTACTGGGTAAGGATAGCTAGAACTGGAGAGAGTGCTCCTAAATGGTGGAAAGAGCTCCCCATTGACATCAGGACAGCTGAAAGTCTACACATCTTCTGCTGCAGGCTAAAAACACATCTCTTCCGACTGCACCTTGGCTAAGAAGATGATGGTTACATATAATAGTAAAAAAATGCACTTACATGTGGCACTTCGTAGTTTGGCTTATTTGAAGCTAATACACTTCTTCTATGTGATTCTTGCTGTTCGGAATTTGTGCCGTCATGGTTGAATGCACTTATTGGAAAGTCACTTTGGATAAAAGTGTCAGCTAAATGAAATGTAATTTAATGTAAATACAGTATGACCATGACCTGAGGTTCAAAAGGAGAAAATTGGGATTTTATTTTAAGTAATTGGAAAATGTCTTTCCCTTTGTTTAGTAATTCCCCATACTATAATACATTTCCATTTAACAAAAAATGCAACATTCCTTTAATTTAACTTAATGGGAAAACAATTAATCATTACTTAATAGCTTATTTGACCTATACCCTTCTAGTACTGTCCAGCAAAAAATATTTATCTCCAGAACAAAAAAAGAAAAACAGCTCTGTTTACACCTTTGTAACAATGAATTGTTTGATATTGTCTAAGGTTTTTAATGGTTTCTCTACCACAAAAGGTAAAAGACTATTCTCAACCCAAAAAGAAACATCTTTCAGTATGAAAAAAATTTAAATCACCCAAATCAAATTTAGAAATGTTTTTTTATGCGACAGTGACTGGACAGCTATGATATGTTACTTGAAGGACACCAGTTGCAGTGATAGTCGTGTGCTTTCATTAGCATAAAAACCCCATACTTGACATTAGAGGTGACAGCAATTTATTAATTTTGACAAATTCCAAAATCTGCAACAGCTCAAGATAATAAGCAAAGCATTTTATATTTTAACCTAAGATCTGTTGAATTATTAAAACTAGGCTAAGATTGAATGTACTTTTCTGAAGTAGAGATAAAAGATCTGGGTTGATTGACATCACAAATCAAACACTAAATCACACACTTCTTTTTCCCTCCAGGTTTCTGCCATGTGTTGCTGCCAGAAGACCAGTACCCCAAGGGCTTTGCCTTTGACACAGAGGATGTAAACTTCCAAACAGACAACCTTTGCTTTGTTGGCCTCATGTCCATGATCGACCCTCCCCGTGCTGCTGTGCCTGATGCTGTTGGCAAATGCCGATCTGCTGGTATCAAGGTGAGCCTAATATGTGATCTCTTTATTCCTTACAGTGTTTTATGGTAAGGTTCTGTGTCAAAATGCGTTTGTCATCATGTAATGAAATGTAATTTTTGTTGCTCTTGTTAGGTCATTATGGTCACTGGAGATCACCCAATCACAGCCAAGGCCATTGCCAAGGGAGTGGGCATCATTTCAGAGGGCAACGAGACAGTGGAGGACATTGCAGCTCGTCTCAACATACCTGTCAGCCAGGTCAACCCCAGGTAAAGAATGATCACACAAGAACAAACACATTGCATACAAATGATGGTAAATTACAAGACATCAACGCTTCAATGTCTGTGTTCAGGGATGCCAAGGCCTGTGTGGTCCACGGTACAGACCTCAAAGATCTGTCTCAGGATCAGATGGACGACATCCTGAGGAATCACACAGAGATTGTCTTTGCCAGGACCTCCCCACAACAGAAGCTCATCATTGTAGAGGGCTGCCAGAGACTGGTTAGAGCATTTTGAGATTGTTTTATATAATAAAATGCCTTATTGACAATAAAGGTTTGGTATGACTTAAATGAGTAGGAGTAAAATCTCTAATCCAAGCAGTGGTGTCCTCGTGCTTTATATTGGCTTGAATAGAAGACAATGTTTTTTTTTTTCTTTTTGCAATTACATTGTGGACATTCAGTGACTAGACTTAGAAGTATTACACTTTTACAACAGCAGATGGCGCTAGTTATCTGTGGAATTAGGATTCCCTGACTGATCTTTTTTTTCCACTGAGGTGGTTAGATTGAACTGAAATGCCAAGTTTTTTTATCTTAATTTGACTAAAATTCAATCGTTCTAAAATTTTATTTCAAAGATGTAAACATTAAATACATCTGTTCAGGTCTTGAAAACATTTAGGATGTTTTGCAATCAGTGTTGTTTTAAAATGACGCCAATACAGTTTATTCATGAAGTATTGACTTGTTTAATAATCTTGTGGTCATATGAATGAAGAGTATTGATCTCTGGCTTTGGCATAGATTGTAAAAAAATAAGTATGTCTCTTTTAAAATCAAGATGCCTGGGTAAATGAGGGATGATACATTTAACAGATATAACTTTTCTATAAATGTATGCTTTATGACCTCGTCACTCACCCTCCTTCTTCTCTCCCAGGGTGCCATTGTAGCTGTCACAGGTGATGGTGTGAATGACTCTCCTGCGCTGAAAAAGGCTGACATTGGTGTTGCCATGGGAATCTCTGGCTCAGATGTGTCCAAACAAGCTGCAGACATGATCTTGTTGGATGACAACTTTGCCTCTATTGTCACAGGAGTGGAAGAAGGTGAGAATACCCCAAGGACAGAACTGGAACATGTGATGCTTGATTAGTGGATGTACATGTGGTTTCAGCGACTCAAACAGTAGGACTTAGTACCTGATGTAACCTGTCTGTTTTTCTCCCTTCAGGCCGTTTGATCTTTGATAACCTTAAGAAGTCCATTGCCTACACCCTGACCAGTAACATCCCAGAGATCACCCCCTTCCTGTTCTTTATCATCGTCAACATCCCCCTGCCACTGGGAACCATCACCATCCTCTGTATTGACCTGGGAACTGACATGGTGAGAGCTGATCAAACACTCACTGTCTTTTACGACAAACACAGCTCTACGCTTGCACACAGGCATCACTGAGTACAGCTCCTGTTGATATGACCCGTCCTAATGTACTAAAAGTTCCCACGTCTCCCTCTTCCCTTAGGTGCCAGCTATCTCACTGGCTTATGAAACAGCTGAGAGCGACATCATGAAGCGCCAGCCCAGGAACCCAGCCAGGGACAAGCTGGTGAATGAGAGGCTTATCAGCATTGCCTATGGACAAATTGGTAGGTGAAATGAAGATTGCTGCCGCAGATCCAAGCTGTGAGTCTTTGGTTGGGATTGACGTTTGATCTTGGTTGCCTGAAAGTAATTTTGTGTTAAAATCAACTTTATCCTCATTTTTTATTGTTCACAAACAACTGCCAGATTATCTCTGGACCTTTCTGAAATGTGTTTGGGAAAACGAGATTTTAGGAAGTTAAAAATCTGTAACGTAATCTCTCTGTATGTTTTTTTCCTCAGGTATGATCCAGGCTCTGGGAGGCTTCTTCGCCTACTTTGTCATCTTGGCTGAAAATGGTTTCCTGCCCAGTCGACTAGTAGGCATCAGGCTAAATTGGGATGACCGCTCTACCAACGATCTGGAAGACAGCTATGGGCAGCAATGGGTAAGTGTGTAGTTTTTGTGTGCTTAAGTGAACTTTTAGGTGCGTTTCTCAGGTTTTGATACATCGTGTTACTGTGTATCTGTCCTCTCCTTCCCTCAGACATACGAGCAGAGGAAGATTGTGGAGTTCACATGCCACACAGCCTTCTTTGTCAGTATTGTAGTCGTGCAGTGGGCTGATGTCATCATCTGCAAGACCAGACGTAACTCTGTGTTCCAGCAGGGCATGAGGTGAGTCCGACAAGTGTACTATGATATACTGTGTCCTTTCAGTAATTTATCTTTTTGGCATAATAGGATCTAAAGAAGGAATGACACGTATTTAAATTTTTGCATCATCATTTCTGCTCTTTAACATTTGTTGTTTCTCAACCCAGGAACAAGATCTTGATCTTCGGCCTGTTTGAAGAGACAGCCCTGGCTGCCTTCCTGTCCTACTGCCCAGGCATGGATGTGGCTCTCAGGATGTATCCTCTAAAGTGAGTGCCATTACCACATGTATCACATGGATACATATGCAGTCACTCTGATATTAAGACATATTGTGTTATCTGTTCTGGGTTATTTGTAATCCTTGTCGTTCTCTTGTCTTACCCACAGGCCTAGCTGGTGGTTTTGTGCATTCCCCTACAGTTTTCTCATCTTTGTTTATGATGAAATCCGAAAACTTCTCCTCCGTAGGAACCCTGGAGGTTAGTATTTTTTTCCTTTTTATTAAGCACTTTAACCCTTAAACCAAAGTAGGTTGTGCTGGACTATTTCTGTGAGTTTGGCCCTGTCACTGAACAACGGTGACGACAAGACTCAAGGTAGTCACTGTGCCCAACAAAGGAATTGTCCAGCTCATAACTCCCATAAAACCACAACACGTAATTAAGCTAACTGACTGGTGACAGTAGTGTACTTACTTGAAAACATTGAATTAACTGAAATTTTCTCTTTTTTCTTTCTCTCATTTGCAATCCAGGTTGGGTGGAAAGGGAGACATACTATTGATCGATGGAGCATCTTTGCTCAAACCCCCTACATCTTCCACTTATTTCTCTCCCCTGTCACTCCACCCCCTGGCAAGACACACCTCCAGATGCCCCCCCCCCCCCCCCCCCTCCCCCCTCCCTACCCCCTTAAAGACAAAAACCGCTTTGAAGCAATTTTCATCACAACCGCCCCAAAGATTAAAAACAGCAAAAGCACCTTTACAACTTTCTACATTGACCCGCCCCCCTTTCTCCCCATTCTCCTATGATACTCTTTGCATGTGTTCTCTCACTGCTGTGTACATAAACCAATATATCTACCAAACGGCAGCTGCATATTGTGTATGTAGATTTGAATGAGCTAAGGATACAAAGGGAGTGTCTACGCTCTGCAAAAAAGGGCCATCCAGCTCCTTCCCCTCCCTGTTCTTCCCCTGCTCTCTTGTCCTCGTCTGTCTCTACACCTTTGTTCCCCTCTCTCTTTTCCCTCCTTGCCAACCCTTTGCTTGTCCTCCAATCACACACACAAATATAAAGATCACACAGTGAGATCCCACCGCCGACACCACTTCGACTGCCACCTCTTGCCTCCGTCTCCTGTCTGTGGAGGACCAGCGGAGTGGTCATATCCCTGTTGTTCTCACTACGTCCATTTTCCTTCTCTTGAGTTCTCAACAGCCACAGTGTTGTTGTTTTTTTTAATATGTGGGGTACGGGGGGTTTCGATGATTTTACTTGTCTTTTTTATTTCTATGACGGGAGGGGGGGTACGTGAGAGCTGCTTTTTCCTCATTTAGGCCTAACAAAGCACACCCCATGGCGTCCCCTTCTCTCCCCCTCTGTCTCTCACACCCCTCCCCTCCCCTACCCCTGCCCCGTTTGTCTCTGTTTGTGTGCACTGTGTGAACCATTGTCCTTGTTAATAACTATTACAGTACACCCCCCTCCCCCCAAGTTGGTAAATACAACTCAATCTTTCTGTGTGCTCTAGGAAATCTATATAATTCTATACTGAATTTAAATGAAACAATAAAAAAACAAATGTTGAAAAACAGCTCAAGAGAGACATTCATGAAGAATAACATCGACAATATTGGTGAAATAGGAAAAAGCAAGAGATGTGTGTCTCTCTTTTTTTCCGTTTGGTTTCAGTTATTTTTGCTGTTTTTTCAGGAGGCTATTCTAAAACTGTAACAGCAGAGCAGGGTTTTCGGTTGTGTTTTTACAAAAAGACACAAGAAACCAACCAAGGCTTTCAGGTTCCTGTCACTGCAGGTATGATGTGGTGCAGTGCGCTGTGATGTGGTGAGTCGTGATGATGAGACCATGCGCCTGGGGTCTGTTACCAGATCGGCTCCAGCTCTGGTTCAGTGCAGTTCCTGGTATAGCCCGGTCAGACCCGGGTCTGTGTTCATGTATGTGTACGAGACCAGTGAAGGGCCAGCGGTCTCAGGCTGGGTCTATCTCAGATGGCTGCAAAAGTTGAAATTCAAGAAGAAGAAAAAAACAGAACTAGTAGAACATTTGTGTCAAATAAATTAAACCAACACCAATAAACATCTAGAACATTTAATACAACCTAGACCTGTTTGTGTGTCTTTCTTTCTGTATCTGGTTTTTACTCATTGAAAACTACACTTCACACTTTGAATAATATGCATGTCTTTTATATCCCTTAGTTTTTCTCCTTTTTTACTATTCTTGAAAATGGCTTATAATATGCATCACTCATCATATTGTGACAAAATAAAAGGAATGGAATGCCATCCCTTACAATAGACCTGCAACAAATACTGTGTTTGTAAAAGCTGTTACATTTTAATTAAGCCTGCACAAAATAGGTGTTAATCCCTATGGTTGCATTTAATTCATCATATTGTGATAGGCAGTATTATTGTCGATTGTATCGTGTTCATGATAATAACCCTTCTCACCCCATGCACAGTATATGGGATAGCTTCCAACATGAATTGAGAACTTAAAAGTATTTTTTATTGACTGGAATATATAAGACTATTATTCCAACATGTCTTTAAATATGAGATTAAATTATCTGACATTATTTAATCACATTTGGGTGCAAATTTGTTGATTTCAGTCGTAGGAACACTTTGGAAATGAGAAAGTAGATGATGGGATGCCACCTAGTGTTGTGAATTTATATCCACTTCAACCATCAGACTGCATAATGTTCAAGCGCCATAGGAGGAAGAGTTGGCAGCAGCCCAGGGTAATGCACCAAACCTCTGTCAATGTGTGAGCCTTGTCTGACATCAACATTCATGAGCTTCAGGATGAGAGTCTTTCAAAGGGAACAATGTCAACATTTATGAATAATAAAGTTATTTCCAAAAGGTTACATTCATGCAAGTAAAGTAGGGCAGTGTGTTTTTTATCTTAAGGGAACAGAATGTAATTTTGCTACCTCTCTATGCCACAAGGGTCATCTATTTTAAATGAACCTTTTATTGCCCCCCTAATACACAAATCAAATAAATTATACATAATATACAGTTCTATAATATGAGAGATAAGGATTGGGTGGTCTGAGAGGTCACTTTGCCACATCCTGTGAAAATTTAGAACATGTCCCTTTGAGTGACATAAAAACAAAAACTTTCTGGCACTGCTCTACCACTGTGCAATGACAAATACAGTGTCTCCTGCTCATACATACATACACACACAAACTTGCATGCACACCCACTTTCTGTCGCTCTCACTGACAAACACACTCACACTCTCTCTAATTTCCCCTGTGTCTCCGCAGTGAGCTTACTGCAGTGCAACTCTCCTCTCTCGCCCCCACGCCACCCTCCGTATAATAGAATATCGATCGCTCGCCTTTGCCGCAGTGTGTAAGCGAGTGTGTCAGTGGACGAGTGTGTGTCTGACTGGGGGCCCTCCAAGGTCATTGCCATGGCAACCTGAGTACTGGGTCCTCTTGCTGAGCACAGGTCACAGGGGTCACATGAAAAGGGGGACACGAGGGGGACCATATGGGGGACAGGAGGGGTTTGATGAGCGCTGCAGTGTTTGGTGTGCTAGAGCTAGAGAAGAGGAGCCACAAGGATTGGAACTGTCCTATTCCACTGTGTATTCAGACCCAACCAGAATGACAAAATGTACAGACCACTGAGTTCACTACAACTCCTGCCATGGATGCACAAACAGGAAACAACTAGTTTTGACCAAAGACAACAAACTAATTAAAGGCAAAATATCAAAGAACTGCATATCAAGCTATCTTTACATCAGAGGTTTATTGCACTTCCAAAAATGTAATTTCAATACAAAAACACCCAGCTTACATCAAAATGTAAACAAAAGAATAATGAATTTAAAAAAGAAGAAATAATTCAGGTTTAAAGAATGACCTTTACATCTGAATGTTGTAAGTAGAGCTGATAAATATGCACAGACAGTCACCAAAGTACCATATTATCCCTAATACCAAACGCCATTACTATGTACTGACCTTTTATGATGTCTTCTCATCAACCTATCTATGTTAAATACCCTATCTGAGATACCAAATGTGTCTGTTGAATAAAACATTTAGTATTGATCACTATAAGAGATTTTAAAGCTTTAAATGGCACTCTTCCTTTGGAAAATTGATTATTTCTTTTGTAGCAGTTTAGAATTGCAAACATTGAATTTATTGTATACATTATCTTTACATAAGAAAGCAGCAATCTTGTCAGATGATTTAGACACAGAAGCTATTTCTAAAGATATCTACATCACAGATAAAGAATATAAGTGTAAGGGACATTGCAGGGAGCGAGAGGCTGTTTGACACAAACCAGAGGCATTCAAAGTATAACATATGCAGAGAAAGGCATAACATTTGTATGTGCTTAAATACTTATTAAGAAATTATCATTTGTGCATATGGCAAGTATGAATGAGTTTGAATAAAAGGCAATATAGTCTGTAACAACAACTACTTTAGAGGCAAGACAAGGTGCATTCTAATACAGGGAATACGGGATGCACAGATAGCTAAGGAACAGATCCAGGAGCAGCTCTTCCTCAATCCCCCTGGGCTAACGTGATTACAGGGTCAAAGTGA
Organism: Gymnocephalus cernua; assembly: GCA_023631565.1. Lineage (NCBI taxonomy): Eukaryota > Metazoa > Chordata > Actinopteri > Perciformes > Percidae > Gymnocephalus > Gymnocephalus cernua. Next base: position 31,587,469 of record CM042429.1, read on the forward strand.
TGACTGATCGTTGACCAGCAGCTGCTGAGGGTTCAGCCTGCTTTTCACACAGGCTCCATTAGGAGCTCTTCAAAGTCGGATCCCTCCAGCTCACGGAACGCAGCATGAGAGCCAATCACAAACAGTGTCGCTCCTGAGAGGAGACGTGACAAATGGAAAAGGGGAATGTAATGGGAAAAACAACGAGTAAGAAGGTTTTTCTTAGACAAAGAGGGTCTATATGCATTTACGAATACATTAAGGGAATGCAGCTGACACTCTCACACAGAGACTTTCATTGAATGCAACAATATGATGTAATATGGAAATAATATCACAAAAAAACACATAAGAGTTACAGTTATAATATTCCTGCATGCCATAACGTGGTTTGGCTTACCCAGAACCCAAAAGACTGCAGTTCCAGCTCCGGCCAACCAGAACACAGGTAGAGAAACAGCTCCGGCCAGACTCATCTGGTGAGGGACAGTCAGCTCCTTGCCTGGTTGACAAGAAAATGACAAACAAATGATGCCAAATGATTACAAATATGTTGTGCTACCTCTTGCAGGCCTGAGTGGTAATAAATATAAAAAGCTCAAAGATATATTTGTTTTTCTTATACCAGCCGCAGACATGCATTTATTCTATTCTTAAATAAGTTCACTTCTTTCTTTACCTGTCTAAATCACAGAGAAATATCATGCAACCATTTAATTGCCATTGAAACAAAAACAAGTTTCTAAAAAAAAAAACTAAATTAAGCACATATTTTCTAAACAAATCCAAAAATAATTTTTTACTTTATCAGGGAGGCTTGACTTATCTTAGCAGACACGCACAAAGGTTCATATTGGAATATGGTGATGGTGATTTCAAGAATTCACTGTACAGTATTTCGCAGGTGGACAATTACTGGATTCCAACTCAAGGCATGCCTGACAGCTTTACTCACCGAGGACAACCAGTTTGGACTCCAAGGACTTGAGGTGAATTATGTAGAAGGCACCAGCGAACACAGCCAAGGCAATCAGTAGCATGGGAGAGCTGATACTGAGGAGAAGAAACATTAACAGTCCAATTAAGTTGGCGTTACTTATAGCAGCATTTGTAGATTTAGTTTAGTTTAAAAATTAAAAATATTGTATTTTACTTTTCAATCAAATCTCACACCGATTGTTCCATTTTTCTTTTCCAATACACCAAGTGGCCAAAACCCTCTAAGAAAGTCCATGTGTGTATTATTGGGTACAGACTGTAAGTAAGAACATTCCCACTGACAAAACAACACAAATGATTTCCTCTTTATTTGCCTTACATGCAGTAGAGGATTAGACCCAGGAAGATGAAGGTATAGTTGCTGTTAAAGGTTTCCACGTTTTTCACCACCCTCTGACACAACTCTCCAAAGTTGCGGGGTTTTGAAAACTTGCGTTGGTCCACGAAGCTGGCCCATGGTCGGATGGACACTCGACGCCTGTCGATCCACTCTTTAGCCATACCGACTGAGAGGCCTTTGGGGAGCCAGAGCCTATGAAGTAACACAAAGACAATAAGAACTGAATACATAGAGAAGTATTACAAAATTCCAAAACAAGCCTACAGAGACTAGTTGTTGACTGTAAGTACCCATAAAGCCCCTTAAATATCAATAAGGAGAGACAATTTCACATAATTTGTTTGCATTGTAGACTAATAACCAATAGTAGCACGTACTTCAATATATTTACACAGGGTTGAGGAAATGTAAGCAATATATAATCACAAGCCCTCATGATAAAAGCATTATCATTACAATTGTTTGATTAGTTCAGCAGACATCAGACTATAAATAATAATATTTATCCTTTACTTTGCCAAGATTCCAGCTCCACCTGTGCCAGTTGGATGGGCATCCTCAGCACTGAACAGGTCTCCAGCTTTGCTCTCCATGTCTACAAGACAGTTCTCCCCCGTTGGAGCTCCAGATGGCATCTATAAACTGTCTGCTGTAGGGCAATAGTAAGACAAATCATTTGAACATCATTTTCGTTCTGAACTATTAATTTATTTTTTTGTCTACAGTTAGGTTGGCATGATGTAGCAGATGCTTATATCAGACACCAACAAAACAGACAGATATAGTAGTGCTGTGTATCAACAAAGGTTTTTGTCGAAAACTCGTATTATACTCTGAAAAATCTAATTATTCTTAAGCATCATTTAGTGAACCACTGGTATAAAAAAAAAATATCTAGCGCTACTGCTGACACACTTACTGGATTAACCAGTTCTCTCTTTATCAGATAATTAATCAAGTCCAATTCAGATAAATAACTCATCAATTACTAATTAGGATGAGGCAGGGGTCTTCAATGTTTCTTAAGCTAAGGACCCCTTAACTGAAAGAGAGCCAGCGCAGAGACCCACTACTACATATATTGTATGTATATTAAGTTGCATATTAAACTGGGCTTACAATAATGTGTAGGGCAGCCTAAAGCCTGTATACCTTTTTGCATAGAATACTAAGCTATTAAAATAGCATACTTATTGTTGGCATGATTTTATAAATCATGTTTTCATGTTAAACATACATGTAGCACAGTGAACCCTTAGGATGAACTGTGTATGTGGATGGCCTTAGGGACTACCTTACCTATAGGCCAGTATGCAGTGGGGATTTATGTTTGCTAAAAATATATTGGATTCATGTTAAGACTTTTAATTTTTTGAAAAAAAACGTTCAAAAATTAACAATAATTTGGAGGCCATCCTGCACCGACTCTGAGGACCCCCTGAGGCCACGGACCCCCTGTTGAAGATCCCTGCTGTAAGGTATTGATTAAATACAAAACATTAGCTGGTTATATCTTCACAAAGGTGAAGCGTTAGGCTAATTTATGAATTTCAATTAGTTGAAATCTGTATTGATAGAGTAATCAGAATGGTTATTAGGTGGAACTGTAATTTGTGTCAAATGTCATGAAACAAGAGTGTCACCATATTTTACAAGAAAAGTAAAACTAAATCAATAAGCAAGTGTAATAATTTGTAACTATTTTGTTCATAACACAACTTCACATTTATGCAAATGTAAAGTGTAGGCATCTAACTGCTGCTACTGCTACTACTACTGCTGCTACTACTACTACTACTAAGGAGACTAGCTTAGCCACAGTGCAGTATTTGGGTGGTGGAAAATGTTAGTTAACAAAGGGCTTGGTCACTGCCACATCACTAGGATTCTAAATTTAGATAGGACACTGAATAAACTATTGCCAGCATACATCCCTAGTAGTATTCATTTGTAAAGTAACTTGAATAGCGTTACTAAATTCAGTACATATGTATAGTTAAATAAAAACAATGTGTAGCGAAGATAACTTTGCTGGTTCAAAAGATTGTTACAGCTAGCTAGCTTCTACGCTAACATCAGGTCCAGGCAGATAGATATTTACAAACGTTACAACGCGCCGCTGGGTGGATATTTCAGACGATTAAAAAGAAGACCAGACCTGTTTGAAGAGGCAACTTTATGATCGTATAACCAGGTACACTTACAGCAGAACTTTGGTGGGACTGCCTCAGACCTTTTTGATGTTTTTATGGTTCACGGATGTGATGAGGATGTTATTTAACTTCCTGCTGTCTAGACGCAAAACACCGCCACCTAGTGACCGCAACGGAGACTACTCATCTTCTGTAGGTTTTTTTTAAATTAAAAAATATTATTATTTTTTATTTATCACGTGTCTTATTTTATTGACATTACTATCTGATTATTATATAACAATACTTCCTAATAATATAATAACAAATACATAGGAGTAACATTGAAGATTTTAAAAAGCTTTCTTGAAACTGAAATGATTGTAGTTATATGAGCAGACTAACGTGACATGATTTCAACTTTGGTTGGAGGTAAACAGTGTTTATCTGAATTCTGAGGATAAAGTCAGACTTGTTAGAGTAAAATCAGATTAATGACAAAAACTGAACTGTGAAGATAAAATATTTTCTATCAATTTGGATTTTTTACTGTTTGTTGCTGGGGTGTTTAATGTTGTATTAACCCGAAAGGTTCGGTTTGGTTGCTAACACATTGAACTCTGATAAATCTGTATTACAAATAATTTCTTTATTTTTTATTACATGTTTTCATATGTGTTTGTAGGCGTTTTAATGTATGGTTGACAATAGAATTAAATCAGCCGACTTGGGATCGGCTGTTTGTTTTAAATTGTGCTGATTCAATAGGGCAACTCGCAGAGAACATCTGACTGCAGATCAGTGAAATAAAAACGTGACCTTACGTCATTTATCAGGCGGAGGGCTGTAATTGGTCAGTTTTTCAGTGTTTTTGTGCTACTGCCCGTACGGAAATGCACGGGAGTTGCCCAGACCATCCAACGCTAATGACTAGGAACCTCTATGCTAGGAACGTGACTTTCCAGGTATATTAAATATCGCTGTCAAAATACTTTGAATACTTTTCTCCCCGTTTGTATTTACGTTATCACTGATATCACCTAGCTAGGGTTAGTATTCATTAACGCCTGTGTGTAGCTACAGTTAGCTAACGTTCTTAGCCAGGAAGTCAAATCCGTTATCGCAAATGCACGATACATTTATTTATATAGCTAGCTAGCTAGCTAGTAAACGGGGTATCTGTTATTTTGTCATAGTACACCAGATTTAGCTGTAGTTTTTCATTTGAGTTTGGTAATTTAGCTAAACAGCTGTTTTAAAGTGCATTCTGTTAAATGCTGTTGTTTTTTTCCTCAGACACAATTACGTAACGTGCCAAGGGGGTAATTTGCCGACGTTTGCTGCTCCGTGTTTGAGGAACGCCTTGTCTCTTTGGCTTCCAGCTGCGTTGAAACGAAGACAACGAAGCACAGTCATAGCTGACAAAAGTTTGCATTGTATATTTCAAGACAGCGTCTAGCTAAAACCAAAAACAGGTAAGACTGCTGAGCTTGCTATAAAACGGGCTTTGAAACATGGGTAGAGAACGTGGTGGCGCTGAAAGGTTACCTTAACATTAGCTATATTGTAAACCGCAGACGGCTTGCTGGTGGTTTTTGTTAATTGCTAGTTTACGAGGAATGTGTCTTACTGGTCTTGGCTGTCATTTGTTCTAGAAGTGGTATTTTAAAGCTATTCCAGGAACCTATCTCTTTAACAACTGACTATACGGAATATAATTTAGGATTACACACAATAGCATGAAACAATTTAATATACATTTACTTACTTACATTGCAGTAGAGCACAGCGTTACTTTATTTGTGTTGGTGGTTGGAACAAATCATATGTTGTTATTTCTTAACTTTACTGTTGGAGAGTTAGAGTTTTACATGTCTAATGCATGGTCTAATGTAATGGTTGTATGTTTGTGTTCTTTATCCTGAACAGTTTAACGCAGGTGGTAAGGTGGAGAGGGGCTATAGGCAGACCCATGGCCGCCATGCATTACCCAGAGTGCCCACTCAGGGACTCCCTTTACTGGGATGAAACAGAGTGCTTAAACTACTATGGGATGTTGTCTCTCCATGAGGTCTTTGATGTAGTTGGTTGTCAGCTGACAGAGACTGACATTGACGTGTTGTCATTCCTTCTGGATGAAACCTGTCCTGCGCCACACCCTCTTGACCCAACAGGTTGGACAGTTGAGCCCTGTGGCAGCGATCCAGATGACTTGGGCATGTCCCCGAGCCCTGAGCTGCTAAAAGCCTGGATGCGGTTGAAGCCTCAGGGCTCCCAGCATCACTTAGTGGCCTCGTATAAGCCCAAGAATGGCCTTGAGCTGTTGTTGGAGCTGGAGAGGCGAGGATACCTTAGTGATGGCAACCTGGAGCCACTGCTGCAACTTCTGAGAGTCCTCACTCGCCATGACCTGCTGCCTTTAGTGTCCCACCAAAGGAGGAGGACAGGTGAGGATGAATCACAGCGATGCTCATTATCACCTAGAGCCAGGTTCTGTTTGAGGTTTCTGCCTGTTAAAAAGGAAGTTTATCTTTGCCGCCGCCACGCCAAGTGCTTGCTCATGGGGGAATGTTGAGTCTTTGGAAATTAAAGAGTGTGGTCTAGACCTACTCTATATGAAAAGTGTCCTAAGATAACTTCTATTATGGTTTCACACTAACCAAAATACTTATCATTGTTTTTGTTTTTCAGTGTCTCCAGAGCGAGATGGACAGAGGTATGGAATAGAGAACAGAGACTTGGTGTGCGCCTCTGGAATGCAACATAGCTGCAGACAGACAGAAAGACCTCTTCCATATTTCACACAGCAATCAAGAATTGGTAAGTGCACTGTAGTATAATATTTAGCTCACTGGGAGTGTATACTACAGTGCTTCCACAAACATTTTAATCAGTCAAAATCAATCAGTTTTGGTGATGAGGCACCAGCATCCTTTCTGCCATGGAAATGTAGTTTGTTCTATCCTGCTGTTGTGCTAGGAATGTACATGTACACCATTTAAGTTGAAATGGAAAGTTGAAATGGATTTTCCCAGGAAGATTGATTTCATGCGTTGTTGTATTCTGGAATGAAAAAAAATGGGAGCAGGAGTCTGAGCATTGCTACTAGGCGTGCTATATACAGTAAGATAAAGCTAACCCCTTCTGTTTGGGTTCGCTTCTGCTCAAAATAATCCCAGCTGCCAGCTGTAGCTGAACATGTCCGTATCCTTCGGCATATTTGTGACTCTTCGTCACATCTTCATTCCGACACACATCCCACTGTCTGTTTTCTGTTTTTCGTCCTTCTGTTCAGAAAACACGGCAGTACACATTCCTCCACGGACGTGTTTGTTTACTGTGGTCATGGAAACGCTCTGATTATCTGATATCTTATCATTTGTGCCAACTGGGCCAGACGTTGTCATTTGTGTTCGCGTACTTGCATGGACCATGTTTCTGCCCTAGGTCTAATATTGGTGCCTGGTTGCATACCATACGCTTGTGGTGAATTTTACATGGGGGGAAAGAAAGGATTTTTTTATCAGATATCAGCAGAAACTGATAAACATGGAGCAATTAACATAAATAGGACAGACAGGTAAAGAAATAAAACAGGACAACAGCAAATCCCACAACAGAATGCTCATGTCTTATTGTCCGAATTCCACAAACTGATTCCATGCATGTTCTGTCAGGTATTTACCCTCCAATGCCTGGGCCATCTGCAAGGAGGAGGAAGAAGAGGGGAAATGGCTGGAGCCGCAAGCCCAAGAAAACTAGCAGACAGGGCCCGCCACTGACTCCTCTACCACCACCACATAAAGCGTCCTGCAGTAAGTGCAGCCCCAGCATTCTTAAACTGTCTCTCTTTTAGCTTTTCATCTCTCCCCTCCTATCTTCATCCCGCCATTTTCTCTTACAGATAATTTTCCGTTCCATTCTTTTCATTAACAGTATAAGCTCTAATTTCATTTTGGAATCTGTTAACACCACCTATCCTGTTTTGTCACCCTAATTCTGATGTTGTTTGTCTATGCTAAACCTCAGCTTGAGTTAAGGAGTTTGTATACCAAGTCTGAATGTTTTTTTCAAACTGTCTATAGTGGCTACTACTCCGTTCCAAAATTGCCCAGCCACTGCCCCAGCAATAGAAAAGTTGTTTTAAACGTACGTTTGTTCCTTTGTTGTAGATCCAGGCACCATGCGCTTGTTGTTTGAAAATAATAAACAACTCGCATATCCTATCAAAATGTTGTAGGCCTATTCGCACGGAATTAGTATTACTTGGGGACCTCTCTGGTAATTTGTAATAGGTGCAGAGGTTGTCAGTTATTTTAATCTCGCGTGCAAATCTGCCATGTCAATAATTTGTCAAGTAAAACTTCCACTGCAAATTACCTACCATATTTCGCCAAACACAGAGGTTACATGTTAATATTAGTCCTGTGTGAATCGGCATCTCTGTTATTTGGAATCGTTTTGGCTGCATTGGAAATTATAAATTAAAGTTTTGACAAAGCCTTGACAATATACTGTATCTGGGGATAATGTCAGTTAATTTTAATAAAATACATACTTTGCTTATCCTGTGTGATTGCGCCACAAAAAATAATCAGTGTTTGGCCTCAACTAAAACTAGGACTCCTAATCGTGTTTCCAACTTCCCTTTAAATAAATTACTATGGTGTCATTGTCACAGAATCAAAATGAAGGACACATTTGCCAGGTGTACCAATGTTGTAGATTTTTTTTTTTTTTTTTGTGTTAATCCCAGTGACCCATTTGCCGCAACTCTTCCTGACAGCAAAAGAACATAAAGCTAAATATTGCAAAACTTAACTATGTATTTGCTGATATCACCTGGTTATAAAATCTGTCTCTGCGGAGCTATTGTTGAACAATGATTTACTTATTTTTTGTGTACCACACTTACTACAAGTTTTGGTCTGACAACTTAGTTTAGTGTCTCATGGCACCAGAAAGTCAACACCTCATTCACTCTCTGAGCAGCGGATGCTAACTTTAAATCTCTGATTCACAACAATTGATTCAACTGTTTGACAGAAAAAAACTAGCTTGCACTTCGCTTTCAGTTGACTGACATCTCCTTTATACTCAAGTGGTTCACATGATGTTTTCATTGTCACGCTCTGACTATGTATAGACTTACCGTATCTCCTTAACTGTCTTAATTAAACATGCAACATCATGGGGATTTTTTCGCCCTATCCATTTCTCCATCTTGACATTCTTTTCCCTCATTTCACCTTGTCTCTAACCCATTGGCCTATGCTCATCTGCTGCTATTGATAAGAGTGCAGACTGGTAGGTTGTCTCCTGTCCTTTGTCTACTCTGTACTGAAAGAAGCTGTCCAGTCACAACTAGATTCAACCCTTGTTCTGCTTTATTGTCAAGCTTGATACAAAGTTGTCACACTTGTTGACTGTCAAACCTCACATATATTCCTGAAAAATTCTCTTGAGCAGTTGTTTGAAACAATCTAACTCCACTGGAAAGCAACTCTTTGTAATCCATTAGCAATGTCCTGTTCCACGTTTCAACTATTGCCTGTCTTTTAATCAGTCAGTCAATGCTAATTTCTCTCAGCACAATAAGATTGACATAACACTTACATCAATTGCCTTTTTGTGTGAAGTTTGCTTAGTCATTCATGCAGACCTTCTTAAACATTTCTTTTGAATGTGCATCATTGCCTATTGGTCAGAAATACTTATTACAACGAAAGACTGATGATTCGTACTCCATGAGGACAGCCCTCTTAGCCATTCAGGATGCGTGATGTACCTGTGACTATAAACCTGTCGCTGTCTTGACTCCACATTTGATTCCACCAGGTTGACTCAGGATTGTGACTCAGATCGAATAACCTAAGACACAATGGATCATGGAGACAGAAGGGAGACTGAGGAACAAAACAAAAAAGTCTGTCACTCCACTCAGTCCATACATACTGCAATGTGCGTGATCAACTCAGTCATGTGCTCTCTCACAAGTCTGGGCCGATGCCTAAGGTAAAAGAGGCTCTACGCCTTGTTACAACAGGGGTTGGTGCTGCCAGTTTGCTCTGTATTCGATGCTTGTGTACATAATGTAGCTGCCCCCTACCCTATCCCCCTCAGGAAACGTAATTTGCTCCTCAGAAAATCATCCTGTAATGTTCTTTAGTGTTGTGCTCTGTGGATGATTCCTTATCTATTTCTGACAAGGGTTGTTGGTGTCAGTGTTTCACAGAACTGAGTCCTCAGCAGTAAGCCTTAAATGCTTCCAAAACGTTTTCAGCTGATTTCTCAACTTGATTTTTCAACAAAGATTTCTGGACAACTCATTTGATCTCACTAAAACCACAATAATGGGGATAAACTATGTAGAGAAAGTATATTTTTAAATTCTCTGCGGATAATATCCGAACTTTCACAAACATGTCCAACTGACCGCTTCTATGTCTTGGTAGGGCTGTCTGTTTTTGACATAAACATTTCTGTTACAACATGACTGTAAATTTAAGTTTATGAAAGCTCTGCAGTAATTGTGAGTCTTTGTTACCTAGATAGCATTTGAGACCATAGATCAAAACACTTTTATAGTTGTGCAGTCATATGACAATAGAAACAGTTTATGATAGCTAATATATGTATTCTGTACTATATTGAAAAAGAAAATGAGTTGTCTTGAATGTGGCTGCTAAATATTGCAAATAATAAAGAGAACCAATCCTTACCAGCCAAGTTAAGCTGTTGATATACTTGCTTTTAACATTACCAAACGCGTGGCTGCTGCCTCGCATATCTCATCGTTTGATCCAGTGTGCTATTTTCCAGTTTGAATCTGGCATATTCTTAAATGCGGTCAAATACTTGACCTGAGTGCAAATAGCAGTATACTCACTTTGACCTGAGGTTTTCCCACATTAGAGGGTGGAGTTTGCAAGTTGTATTACAGGAGATATAAGGAGATACAATCAAGGTTGTGAAATTTGAGAGAAAGTCAACACATGCAATATTAATACATAAGTAGGGACATTATATAGAAATTTTACAGTATATTTTTTTTTCTATAAACCAAACAAAGAGACAACAATCAATTGGTTTTGTCAAGTTAATCTTTAGGTTATCTGTGGTTAATGTTTGAATGGTTTGGGTCTAGGTAAAGGACAACTAATTAATAGACTGATGAGCCTGACTTGGAACAGTAAAGCCCGGTCTTTAACCTGCCAACACAAAATAAAAATATGTTGGACATGTTTGTGACAGTTTTTGCCGCTTGTGAGAAACGGATTGGGGCCATCCTTTACTCTCACACGATCTTCATTACGAGTGGTTTTAAAGGACAAATCTGGCGCAAAATCAACCTAGGGGTTAATAACACCGTTGATCGTTCTCTGCGATATGTTTTCATGCAATCGAATGTGACTAGTTTTATCGCAAACAGCTAATTAGCTTATAACGCTAGTCGTCGGGGCAAGTGTAAAATAAAAAGAAATAGCTATTTCTATACCACTAACAATGCTCAAAATAGCACCACACTTCCACGGTAGCATAATGAGGGTCCCTACATGTAAACCGAAGCATTGAGAACTTTGTAAGTGTTCAGTTTATTTAAAAGAGTTTATAAAGACAGTACCGTTCACATATACAGGCGGGCGCCATCTTGGGAAAACAACGAATGCCGTGCAACCAGTAACCAGTAACATAGCTCAAGCATGGCGTTCGACTGGTCGTGACTGCTTTGTACATGTAGGGACTCTCATTATGCTGCCGTGGAAGTGTGGTGCTATTTGGAGCCTTGTTAGTGGTATAGAAATAGTGATTTCTTTTTACTTTACCCTTGCCCCGACGACTAGTGTTATAAGCTGATTAGCAGTTTGCGATTAAACTAGTCACATTCGATAAGCATGAAAACATATCCCAGACAACGGTCGACTCGGTACACATGTATTATTAACCCCTAGGTTAATTTTGCGCCGGATTTGTCCTTCAAGCATCTGCCTTACGATTCAATCAACTCAATTCATACTGGCTAACTGAAACTTCACGTAAGCCAGCTCTGGAGTCTCAAGTTAAAAGGAAAATGCTTATTCTGCACAGATACTTGTCCTTTCATAAGGACTGATCCCATATTCAATTTCAGAGAATCTAAAATGGCTGCCAACAGACATCCGTTTCAAAAAATGCCGTGTAACCTTTTACTCAAGCAGTTCTGAGGAAAATAACCCAACAGTGCTCTGCTGAAGGAAGCTCCTGCTGTATCTTATCTCTGTGCCCCGTGTGAGCCCTGGATGTGCGTTTGTCAAGAGGGAGCAGAGATAGATAGGGCGGTTCAGTCCAATGCTGGCCCCTAGCTTTTAAACAGACCTCAAATACTCTTTCTTGTCATGATTCATTTCTCAGATCATTTTCAGTGAAGTGTCTAAATTACATTCTGACAATGACCACTGCGGTTACAAATGCCCATAAGGTGTCTGTACCATCAGCTCAGTAGTGGTTTTGTGCTATCTAAATGGGGTGCTTGTGAGGGCCCTTACTTGGTCTAATGGACATATCTGATTAATGTTATGGTTGGAGCTTAAATAATGGGTTGGTGAGGGTAAGGGGATTGGTCAAGGTAAGAGTAGTCCCAAGCATCCCACTTAGACACTACCATGTTGTATTATAGAGCTACAGTGAAGCTGAGCTGATTAACTTGTCACTACCAACTATTGCCCTGACTCAGACTTCATTACAACTAAGAGAAGTGAGTGCTGTGCCATGCCTGCTTGATGTTGAAAAAACGACCCAGTCGACAGATGTCCAACCCACTTGTGCTTGTCTCTTTCTCTCTTTCTCTCCTTTCTCTGTGTTCGCAGTTCTAAACAGACCAACCTGTGTGTCAGGAAAACAGTATCCTCCTTACACACAGTCAGAGGGAGAGAACGAACTCTAAATGCTCAAACTACGCAAATTGGTACAGACAATGATTTTTGTCTATGGGGAAAAGAGAGAGTTCTGTCTGCTCGTCTCTCAATACTCCCCTAACTCTCCACACTCTTGGTCAGTCATTCAGCAGAAAAGCGGATCGATAAAGAGTTGAAGCTCTCCGTGCCAAGCGACTCCTCGTAAATGGGTACTTAAACTTTTTTTTGGAAGGGGCGGGGGGTGAGATGGAGGAAGCCAAACGGGCTTGGTGTTTAAAGTGAGAAAATGAAAGCTGTGCCTCCTAATGTCCTGTCTAAGTGGATGTCTCTGTGTCTGATGAAGCGTGAAGTGCTCTGTAACCCTAACAAAATGACTATCATTGTGTTCCTGTGGTTTTAAATGGCCTTCTCCTCAGTGCCACTATCTCTACCTCCATCCTGCTCAGTATGATATGGGAAAGCAGAAATGGAGGCCATCCATAAATACAGTAATTGCATGAAGGGCGGTTGTTTATCATAGCCACAGCCCTCACACAGTGAAATGATCCAAAAGGTCGAACTGTTAACAGCGCTTTAACTTAATATTTCACTGAGTCCGTACTGAATATTGTTTGAGTGCAAAAAGTTAGGTGACATACAAATAGATGCCCTATTTGACATTTTGTGATAAATCAGAATACCGAACTGCTTACATCCTGTCACTGCTCATTTGTCAACATGCTTGCAAGGATATTGTACAAACAAAATGTTTTCAAACCCCCACCTTTTGCAACATTGAATCACAGTGCATGCATTTTTGACACTGATTAAGAAATTAAGACTTTGTCAGAGTATAAATAAATCTGCACAAATTCATCCAAGATGTCTCTGTATTTTGCTGCATTCAATTTACTCTCTGCCTTCTTGAGCAATATAGGGCCTGCTGCAAAGAATCATCCACGCAGCCTGATGCTGCTACCACCACACTTTATAGTGGGGATAGTGTAATTTTGTTGGTGAGTGGGGATTGGCTTATGCCAAACATGGGGGACTTAGTCAGAATATAAAAACACCCACCTTTGACTTTTTATTCAGAGATGTCTTGTAATTGTGTTTTTCAATACTGACTTCCTCTGCACCTGGTTGTGTGCACAGTGTCTCCCGTCTCAGCTATTTCAGAGTTTCCATTGTCCACAGTTGTTGCACCAACACTCTAATTACAGCATGCTCTATGCAGATTACCATATTTTTTATGATTGATTGTTCTCTACTAAAGGGTATTGTTGCTTTGGACATTTATTTTGTACCATTGCCATTTTTTTGTAATGTTTGTCTTCATGATGCAGTTTTTGCCATGAAGTAGACTTACCGGCTGTTAGCAGTCCACTGTTAATCAATGTTGCAAAACAAAACATGAAAAAAGGGGGATGCATTTACATTCTCTGAGGACAGTCATGATCTGTAACAAAATAATGTATCAAATTGTATCTGTATGTATTCTCAATGGATTGACCTGAAGAAAGGTAATAACCTCAGTATTTAAGACATTGTTATAGAGACAGGATTTAATAATTTGTCAAATCACAAATGTCTTCCTGTAAAATGTCAGTGTTTCATATTCTTGTGCCATAATGCCTCCTATGAAGAAAAACATTTTGCCTTCTTTGTACAAGCAAACAGAATTGTAAATTGAATGATCTCCATCTGCAAGTCTTATCCCCAACCCTGCATATTTTAAACATTTCCTAAACCTTATCGATTAAGCGTCCCCTTTGATCCAGTCCTTTGTTTTTGTAGTTCTCTAATTACAGCCTTATGAAGCATGAATGCAAATGCCAGTGTTTGCCAGTGCTCTCCTACAAATGTTAAGACATGCAAAATCAATGCCTTATTTCAACATTTGCATTTCTAATGTTGACATTTTCCAAACTTTATCCCTCTGGAGTCTTGTGCCATACCCCGTAGCCCCAAACTAAATATGAATGAAGAAGGGGTAAACGTGACTCTTGACTTAAAACATTTTCAGTGGAGTCATAGCTACCGTATAGTTAACCAGGTACAGACCTTTATAAGTGTTCAAGTCGGGTCCTTGGTGCTCTCTTGTAATGATTCTGTACCATAACTGAGACTCCCGTCATTGTCTTCCCATCAGTCATTAAGTATGAGGTTCAAACACTATTCTATAGACCTATTCTGTTATGTGCCAATATGCTTCTCACTCCTTCAAAAAGTCTGTCAGTTTACTTTAACATTGAAAGGCATTTTAACATTTTGACAAGCTATTTATTTTGAGTGCAGTCTTTTTGTTTCCTCTTTAAAGGTGGAGTCTGCGATTCTAATCCAATACACTTTTTGTCAAATTCAGAGACTATCTGATCCGTTTGTGCTCATGCACAGGACAGGGGAAAGGCCATAGATGTATAAAGAGAAGGCAGTGGGAGCGAGAAGGACATGCACATGCTAACGTTCTGAAATAACACTGAAGGGAGGGATGTATTTATTTTTGTGTTGAGTTCAAATACCAACAATCATTTTCCAGAATCGCAGACCCCACCTTAAGATTTCACCTTATAAGTCTTGTTTAAACCTTTGATGGAGAGCAGAAAAAGAGGTTTGGTTAGGCTGGGTTTTATATACCTAGAGATGCAATTATGGCTGCTTGGAAAAATGTTTCTACGCAACTTTGCAATGAGACATTGATGAGAATGTTTCTAGTGAAATGGATGTTATTGGTAGTAGATGCTGTTTACCTCTGCTGAAGGGGTTTGAGTGGAAGGGATGGATTTTTGTTGCAGCAAAAGTCGTCAGCAGCTGGTTTCCACTCGAAGCTCTGGAATAATGACATGGGGGACGATCTCAGCGGTGCTCTTACTCAGTACAGTATGTATCCTCTGATCTTTCTCGCTGCGCTGTTGCATGACCACCAATCCTGTTACTGCGGAACTCCAGCAGCTATCTGTTCTCGGTATTAAACATGTTCATCAGAATGAATCTGCTGTTTTTAAACACCGGGCTGGAACAGAAAGCCACTCCATGGCTTAACACTGCTAAGTTGCTTTCATTACTGCCCCCACGATATTTGCTCAGGGTGTCAATTTAATTTCAATTTATTCATTACATGAACTCTATAGCCATGATTTTTGTAGAACATCCAGGATGTCCAACTGAAAATTCTCATGCATCAGTTTCTTTCGATCACTGCAGTCATCTAGCTAACAGCTGACATTAATACTTAAAATGATGGAATTGCCTGGGAAGAAAAGGGACTCGACTACTGGTTCAGTTGCAGAGTATTTCTCTCAATGCTCCAAAATGTCATTTCACCAAAACAAGCTAAATGGGTCACAGCAGTATTTAGCACAAGAAAATGCACACAGTTGGGTTGGTCTAGCTCCAGTGCCTCACATAATTAGCAGTTTTCTTTGCTCTGCTGCACCATTATCTTTGCCCTTCTGCCAAAAGAAATATCCTGAAGCATTTCAGTGTACAATTTCAAGTCCATTTAGTATTCAGTTTATTGGGTCACAATCTTCCTTTGGTGCTCTTGACCCCCCCCCCCCCCCCCCCCTTTTATTTTTTCATCTCTGCTTAATGTAATGCACCAATTTAGATAAGATGTTTTTAACGATTTTGTCTTGTCCTTGTTTTTCTTCTGTTTGATTTCATGACCCCCCCCCCCCTTTCTGTCTGTTACTGAACATGGGCTACTCCAATTTGACTGTTCACTTCTTTTCACTTTTTCCATCTTTCCTCATCCTCCACTACGGTCTTCTTTTTCTTCCTTTCCTCCCCCCTTACCTTGCTATATCTTTGCCTTCCCTTCTATTTTTTTCATCTACTTTTCCCATCATTATTTCACCCCTTAACTCTCCCCTACCACACTGTCACCCCTATTTTCTACCACTGCTTCCTCCTACCTCTTCCATTATCAGATATCCGCCTGCGTGTCCGGGCCGAATACCTGGAGCATGACTCGGCGCTCCGTGAGGGTGTCTCATCGGACAAACGGCAGCCCCTGGAGCGACAGTTTGAGTTGTTCAGCCAGGCCAGCTCCCTGCTTCGTTCCAGAGACCTGGGTTCCATTGTCTGCGACATCAAGTTCACAGAGCTGGACAACCTGGAGGCCTTCTGGAGTGACTACCTGAGCGGAGCTCTGCTGGAGGCCCTGAAGGGAGTCTTCATCACTGACTCCCTGAGGATGGCAGCAGGCACGGAGGGCGTCCGTCTGCTGATCAGTGTGGACCAGGATGACTACGAGGAGGGCCGAATGCTGCTGAGAGCTAGGAGAATGTTTTCATCTAGTAATGGTGGGCGCACAGGGACTCGCTGGGCTGTATAGGCTGATAAGACTCTTTGGGGTGTATTATATTAGCTTTGATAAATTGAATAGTAGGGAATGCTGCAAATTTGCAAGCATTTGCAAGGCCTCCTCTGCAAATTGCAATCCATGTGTTAACCACTAGATGGCAGCTCTTACCATTTGTTGATTGTGTTCATAACTGGCCTTATATTTTCAGAATTATCAGTTTTTCATTGAAACATTACCATTATTTGTGAAAGAACATAATGAACGAATGTGCTTTCCCTTGGGATTCATGCACAGGTGCTACTTTGTAGGACACCAGGATGAAACAGGATGTATCAAGATTGTTCTTCTTAGTCTCAGTAAGAACAGGAGCAAGCAAGATTGTGCCAAAAGATCAAGTGGTAAGCCCCTCATTACATTATTAATCATAAATAAATAAGGTTAAGACAACTGATGTGCCACAAATAATAAAAACAAAAAAAACCCAAATAACTACATACTGTTGACACAGTCAAATGCTCACGGTCAAGGTTGAGACTACGCACAGACATGCATGTACACAGATTAAATGGGCCACAATGATACCAAACTTGTAATTAAGTGTTTGTTGCCCATTTTTTTCCACATTTATGCATAGACCGTGGGCATTCAGATTCCAAGATGGCTCTAAATTCTCTTGGTTTTGGACTTGAAGAATAATGATAATGTTAACTGGCACTTTTCTTTAATTAAACTAATTTCAAGGACAAAGAAACATGCCAAAAAAGTTTCTGATCTTTAAAAATGTGTGAGAACTGAGCACAGATGGAAAAGCGGGCTGCTCTCAGTACAGATTGATCTTTG
The DNA here is from genome assembly GCA_023631565.1 of Gymnocephalus cernua. Taxonomy (NCBI): domain Eukaryota; kingdom Metazoa; phylum Chordata; class Actinopteri; order Perciformes; family Percidae; genus Gymnocephalus; species Gymnocephalus cernua. The sequence continues at coordinate 31,604,941 of CM042429.1, forward strand.
TGTTGAACTTTGGAGAGTGGAGCCCACGCATATACACCTAGATAACAAACACTGGGATCCTCAGCCCGTGTGTGCCACAATAACTCGACTTGTGATTGCCGTGGTCAGTGGATACGGCAGTTGCCAGTAGATGACAGCAGTGATTAGGGCTAGGCCTCAGCGGACCATGGAAGATTCATCATCCCAAGCTTGTCAACAGCAACTCAGATAATGCAATGGTGGCTTGTGTCCGGGCTTCAAGCTAGGCCTCAGCAAGTGCTTCTCTCAGCAAGTAAAGCACAGGACAGTGCGTCGGTCAATAGAAGTGATGTTGGGGAGATCAAAATCAAAAGTGCACATCCCAGATCCACTCAGCCCTGCTATGAAGGCCTAGTAGAGTGGCTCACGGACAACTGTCTACTCACCCTGCTGGAACTAATGCCTGGACTTCACTCATAGAAGACGATCAATAAGGCCCCTCCTCCAAGTCCCTTCATACAGGGACGACTTAAGCAGGCAGGCTTGCTACTGTCTGAGTGCAGGGCAAGGCAGAGGACAATGGACATATTTCCATGTTTACTTTAGTGTGTTTTTGATCTTGCATTTGTTGTATGTGTGATTGTATTAGTCATAGAAGATTAAAAAAAAAAGAATACTTAAAAAATAATAATTCAGGGGAAAATTTTTGTTAAAGAAAAACATTTGTTTGGTATGCCAATTCTTTTTGTTGAAATCTTTATATATGATATATTTGGTGAATAATAAAGGTTTGATGGCCTAAAGCTGTTTTTGCACATTGACCTTTATTGAACCAATAACTAAAATTGCTACAATGTAAATCGTTGCTGCCAATTTTGTACAGAGAAGAACGTTCTGGAAACGCACGTCTTAAAGATTGCGTTTCTCAAATTTCCAAAAAACATCACTCCAGCACCAAAGTTGTCCATGTCAAGTTTTCAACTAAGAAACGCTGTAGACAAGCTGTTATAGACATAAAGTACTTGGTAAAACACTCATAACCAGACAGCTGTTACAGTTTTAAAAAATTAAAGAAAAAATATATTATGTGCAACACAATGTGCATGTAAGTGTTTTTCAGCTGTTTTGCCTGTAGTAAGTTTTGAAAATAAGCCTTATACAAATCAACATAAAATCCCTTACACCTAGTGCACCTTGTCATCTTCTGAAGTCTGTCTGTCTCACCTTGTATCTCTTTGTCCAACATTTTGTTATAGTCCTTGTTTTTGTTATTTTCTGAATTGCCATTTCTCCCAGTCCTTCGCCCTCCGTACCTGTATTAGTGGGAGTGTGCCCTCCTCCTGCCCCCAAACGGTCTGAAGAGGTCCATCGAATGCAGGTCACCGTGGATCAGACCCTTAATTATTTCTCCTTGCTCTAAGCTGTCAGCATGATGAAAACCAAGAATGGTGTGTTCCTCGTACATCTTCTTAAACTGCCCAGTTTTCTTCCTTGTACTATTCACATGCTTAAAGGCCCAGCAATTAGTGTACGTAATTACACAAAACTGCTGGTTTGCGTGTTGAGTTGTAGGATGTAAGACACGCTTTTTCACTTAGAATTTCTGCAAAGCAATATGTAAATTATTTCCAGTTAAGATTATCTATAATATATGTTTATCAATGTTTATGAAAATGTAATTTTCTGCCCACAAGATAACTTCCTATAGATGGTACCTAAAAATATAGTTCGTTAATTACACCTGAACAAACTGAACATTTAACAAACAGTAGTGTTATAGTAGACATTTAGCTGCCATTTATAGGCACAAAATAACAGTGAAACAGCTGATGTTCAGAAGGATTCTTACCAAAACCAAAATGAGCGACACCTATAGTAAAATCTATTTCATGGCTTCCTAAGCTATTAAATGGATATTAAGGTTCATTTGGTTTTCAAAACATCTTCATAGCCTTGTTCCCGATTAAATTGCCAACAACCTTGAAAATTGATGTGCTTTCCCGTATGACATTATACTTAACATTCATGTAGTAGTACAAAGATTATTGCAACTCCTCAAAATCTAGTGCAAAAATATAAAGGGAGAATGTTATGCCTTGTGTCAAGTTGTATATTTTCGGCATCAGATTTGTGATGATGCTAAATCAATATGCATGTTAATAAGGAATGGCAGAGATGAGTCAATATGTTTGTTTCAATGTAACATTAAGAAATGTTGCTTTTTTACATATGTGTTGCTTGTTTATGATATTGAGTGGGGTCTTTGACTCGCTGGACCTCCTTAGACTTAATTAAGTGCTCTGATGTAGACCAACACGGCCCTCAAGCCATTAATAAATAATGTAAATGTCGGCTAAAGGGCACTTTGAAGTGTCTCCTCATTTCAGTCGGAAATCTAAGCAAGCACTGTGACGGGTGACTTTTTCTAATTAGTTCATAATGGCATTTTGGACCAGTGAAGGAACCTCAAAAAGAATTGATATCAACAGACACAGAGGAAAAAACAGGTTTGTTTTATGATTTGTAATTTATTTTAATAACCAAAGTTTTTAAAATGTAAATTTATTATCTTATATTTCTTTAATCCATTGTGCACACAATCCACAGCCATCGATGCTATGCAACAAAGCTAAATTAATTGTAATTTTTATTGACATTTCAGGGCCCATTCTGGTTGATTCAGTTCTGCTCTCAGATCTCTCGTGTCTCTTGTTTTAAGTATTTAGTGCACTGTTTTAGCTGTACTTCCTTGTCACTCGCTGACTTAAAGACACTATTAGGTCAGTTAAGAGCACTCTGACACCCCCCACCTCTTTAAAAATGCTGCAGAGTGTACAATGAAGTTTTATTATTGACTTGCCATCATGGAGAACAATAAGCGGTACCAACCCTCGGGGAAAGAACCTGATAGGGCCGTTTCTACACTGTTCAGAGTAGGCCTGTTTGATGGCCAGCTAAACTGCCCCAGGCCTGCTTTGGGGAAAACTGAGATTCTTGGAAGCCCAGTTCTTACCACACCCAGCCTTAAAGCAAGACCAGTGATGTGATGCCCGCAGGAAGACCCAAGCACTGAGAAGTCTGCAAAACTACAGATATCCAACTCAAAGGTTGCTGCCGTGTTGCACCTCTGAACAATGACTTCCACTTGGATGACCCTGCCACTATGAGAGATTTGTTTGTCAAAGAAATTGGGGCGCATATCTGGAACATAATGCTCACAAATATCCAAGGACAAGATATAGGCAGAGCATTCTCAACAAGTCCCACCCTTCTATCCAACAGACTGCCCTCTCCCAGAGGAATTTAGATCTCTGAGGCATTTCCATGAGACTCCTCAAACAACTGGACTGCTACCATCTGGACCCAGCTTTACTCCCACTGACATATCTCCAACCCTTTTATTTCATCTTGCTTTAAAACTTCGGAAAAATGATGCTGAGGCTACTGCATCCCTCGTTATGGCTATGACTGAACCTCTCTTTCCAGAAATGTGTCTCCCAGAACAGATCTGTGTAGAACGTTTTCCATAATCTTCCAATCAGTCTGGACGCTTTAAGGAATAATTTCACATTTTGCAAACTATGTTCCTTGCCAAGACTTTAGAAGATTGATACAACTGTCATAGGTATCTATATGTTATAAGCTGCTTAGCGCAAAGGTTGGAAAACATGGGAAACAGCTAGCCTGTCCAAAGGTAACACAATCTGCCTACCAGCACCTGTATTGTAATTAACATGCTATATTTGATTCTTTTAGTATTAACAATTTGTGGTTTCACAGTCGATTATGTGGGGTACTATTACTTGGCCAGATTCCGTGAGTTCTTTAAATGGTAAGCTTTAAGGGTGGTGGGTGGTGGATTTTCTTTTCTTAGGGTAGCTGTTCACCCTTGTCTGCAGTCTTTATGCTAAGCTAGCTGGCTGCTGGCTTTAACTTAATACTTACAGATATGATAGTAGTATCAGATCAGAATGCTATCAGAATGTCTTTATGCTTTAAGTAACACCCTCATTGTCCAAAGCCAGTGATCAAGGCACAACAAGCCACAGCTGAAGGGATGTTTTGAGTCTGTCCCCAGAATCCTCCCATCTTGTCGGCCTGCTACTGACCCTCAGAGCCCACACCCCATCACCACTGCCACAGTCACCCCTCCTCTGCGGCTTCGGCACAGCAGTAGCGTTCAGCCAATAGGCTCCCTTGATGCCTCGCTGATATACATCCAGGTCAAGGATTCCACAGACGGGGTCAAAGATCTCGTTGCTATGGTGACGGAGCTGGGGCAGGACAGTGGCAGCCCTTGTGCTGCAGTAGGCTGGGGACCAAACAACCAGGGGGAGCATGGTAAGAGAGAAACAATGATTGAGCCTAAATTGCAAATAATAAAACCGTATTGTTTTTGTTAATGAATTGATCAGTTTCAACATGTGTTTTCACTTTCTATTACCTGCTGTAGGGAATAATTTGGACTCAAATATATAAAGCAGCCTTTTTTTCTTTTCTTTTTTACACCATAGCACACTGAACATTTGGGAGGTGACTTTGGTTTATTGCCTAAAACACTTCATAGAGACATCAGAGGTGGTCTTGTGTTCCATGGTGCAAATTGTATTGGGGTGCAAAAGCTAATGTAATGCTGGGTTGTGTTGCAGGACACTGGTCATCATCTTCCTGTAGACTTTATTCCACTGTCCGCAGGTGTTCTTCGCACCTCTTTGATTGGATGGAGACTCAAGTCATCTTGTGGTAGCTCAGGCCTAAATCAGTCTCCTATCGAAACGTGTCATCTAAAGCTGATAGACACTACAGCCTTCTGCTGGCCCACTGGGGCTGCCTTTATTATATGTATACCCTGCAGCATATGGTACATCTCTCTGATGGGGGAAATTCTATGGCTTTTATTGAGGAGAGAAAATTAGATTAGATGATCTTCTCAAACGCCTTCTTCCTTGGTTTACTTCTGCACCGTGTGGTTGTAAAGCTATAATCAGTTACAACAGATTTCAAAAAAGATTTTAAAAAGACAACATATGGGGCACCTGGGTAGCTCACCTGGTTGACTGTGCGCCCCATGTACAGAGGCTCAGTCCTTACCGCAGTGGCCGTGGGTTAGATTCCAAACTGCGGCTCTTTGCTGCATGTCATCCCCCCTCTCTCTCCCTTTCAGCTGTCATGTCAATTAAAGACCTAAAATGCCCAAAGAATTATCTTTAACATTATGAGCACATTTTCCCAAATACATAAATGTGAGATGGAATTTGTCAGGCCACTTGCTTTGTTTTTAATTATTAAGCCAGAAAATTTGATTTTCTTTATTGGATGAAGTCCTTATTCAGTTTTGCAAGAATAGATTATTTTCTATTGCACAAAAGCTGGTGTAACTTTCTTCATTAAGTTAAGTCAGACTGGTTGTATTGGTATCAAATGAATCACGCAAACCAAATGAATGAAGGTGTCACTGTGTTAGTGTGTGAGCAGAAAGGACCTGCACGTTTCTCATGCTGAGCAGGAAGGACTGTGTTTTCTATGACCTGCAGGTGGCAGTATATAGATGAATTACCAATTTAAGCAGGCCTCCTGTTCAAAGCAGCAGAGCTCCTGCTGATTATTCACTATCAGAAACATCTGTAATATCATGAAGTTACAGAACTTAGAGTAAAACCTCCCATAACACTTTTTTCTTTAAAATCTAAACTTGCAGAACTTTATGGTTGTTTGTACATACTCAATGTCATTATTATGCAGGCCACTCAGCAGCTGGGTCACACTGGCTCCTTTAAACATCTTGCCCCTACAAAGTAAATGGGCACTATCACACTGGCAAACTAGCATCTTTAGAAGGACATAACATAAGGTTTGTGCAGTTAAATTTGAAATGCCTGTGATTGCTAATTACCTAAGATGTGTCATGGTCCCCACCTTGCACTGCAAACGACCGTCTCGCCTTGCTCCCTCATTCCCTGTCTCATGCACGCGCCTCTTTCTCCTCAGCAGCACAGCCACCGGGTTGCCATGGAAACCGCTGAGAGACACACACACATCGAGGGTGAGAGATTGAGAGAGAAACGGGGACAACGAGGGACAAGGAGAGAGAGAGAGAGAGAGAGAGAAAAGGGGGGACATGAAAGGTTAGGGTGTTGCCATATCCCTCCAAACCTCCCCCACCCCGCCTCACCTCTAACCCCTCCACCACTCAGTTTAATGCTGAGCCCCCAACCCAGATCAGCCGCCCCATGCACTGGCCCCTCTTACACACACCTCTGCCCCCCCTCCCGTACCCTCTCCCCCATCTTTTTGCTCTCCATCCCTCTCTTGTCCAGACAGGCTGCTCGCATGGCGGGGATGGAGACGTTCACCGATGGAAGCACTGGTAAATTTTCACATCCACAAAAAACAAGGAAATGATTCTAGGGGCGCGCGATATGGTGTGTTCAGATATGCATCCTGCAGACTTAACTTATTTTCCTCCATGTGTCTTTTAACCATTCCTCTCCTAAGCTGTTATATACACTCCCCCTTTCTCAAATCACAATCTTTCTGTGTCAATTCAAAAGGCGAAAGATTTAAATCCACTTGCAGGGGAGCCCGACACTCCTCACGGCATCGTCCTGGGGAAAGGCAGTGGAGAGGGGCTAGAAAATATCGGTCCTAATGATTTTTTTGTGCGGGGATGGTCTTCTTTTTTTATTGATTAGATAGATTAATTCACGGGGGCAACCCTCGTGTTCTGACTCTCTTACTCCTCTCTCTCTCTCTCTCTCTCTCTCTCTCTCTCTCTCTCTCTCTCTCTCTCTCTCTCTCTCTCTCTCTCTCTTCTCTCTCCCCCCTGTCCTCCCTTGCTCCTTTGCTCTGTGGACGAATAGCGTTGTGTCTTCTTGCCTGCTCTGCATGTTGTATTATAGCGGGAATATTTGATTTTGAATATGCTCTGTGTGTTATGCATATACCGAAGTCATGCTGCAGCTCTGCACCTACAATGTTGTCTCCCATCATCTGCGAATGTTTATGTTAATTGCCTCATATGAACGAAGTATGTGAATGTGTGGTTGTTGTCACTGTTTCTGGATGTAGTTTGTTATTCTGCGCGTAATGACTCTCACATTTGAATGTATGCACATGTGGTGGCATGGTTTGGCTTGAGGAGAGAAATTATGTTTAAATGGAGAAAGCGATTTACACTATATAGACTCATTTGACTCATTTTCAGTCCTCTTTGTTGTTGACTCCTAATTGTGAAAGGCCACTGCTGATTAGAGCGCTCTTTACGCACAGGTGGGTGCGCAGGCCGGTGTGTTAATGGGCAACCTGTGTCTTAATTTGTGCATAATGTAGCCTGTAACACAGCAGTTTACGGCCAAATTCACCTGCGCCGTGAGGGGTTTAATCAGTCGATATTTGCTCGTCGGTATCCCGATGGCCGCAGATAGCACAATAACAACTCAGCACGGTGAGGGCTGATACGCCGCCGAAGGGAAATCGATGGACAGACTGAGTTAATTATGAGAAAATCAATTAAAAGGAGGGGATCTATGGGCTTTATAAGGCCGAGCAGAGAGCTCGCACCGGCAGAGAGGAGAAGAGGAGAGCGGACAGTGGACACCTCCCTGCCGTTGCCTGCCTCTCGCTCTGCCTGGCTGCTGAGCTCCTGCTGTCCGCTGGCTGCCTGCACGGTCCCCGATGATCATTTACCAAACAGCTCGGCAGCGACATCGTCTAAAGCGTCCTTTAATACTGTCCTTTCACCACCAGAACATCGCTTAAACATCTTTGTGATAACATGTGGTCGGCTTGCACTGATAGAAACACATCTTAGAGGGGGCAGTGGTCCTGAATTTTCACTGCTGCGGTTTGGTCCAGATGTGGTTTCCAAACACATTTCTGACCATTTCTGCTTGACCTTTGCTCTCCATTAAAATAATACACACTACAAGGATGTATCCTAGCTCACCAGTGCCTCTACAAGCCCTCGCATGTTCCAAACCAAACGTTTTGATGGGAATCATTCTGTTTCTACTTTCAGCTGGCGACACTGTCACAAGGCCCGAGTGTCCCAGGGTTGCATATTTGATTTTGGGAGGTAAATATGTAATCTAGAGGTAGATTATACAGCCGGTTTTAGAGCAGAGATGTTGCATGTCACCACGCGAGCTTTTTAACGTATGTAAGGTAAATTTGAAACTGTATCACGTGCCATTGTGAGCGCGTATTTCGTCTGGCTCATAGATTAATTTAGTAGCGTGAAAAACACACCAAGCTGAACGGTTCAGTCACCATATTAAAAAGCAGCCAAACATGAGAAGTGTGAGCCACAGTGCACATACTTTAAACCCCATGAGACCGAGGCACAGCACGTTGGTCAGCCGGCAGCTCTAAGGCAAGAAAAAGAGACGATTTTTTTTTTTGACATTTAAGATATGTCATGTCATGTATTTGGATAGGCCTAATTTATTTTACCCAAGTTTGTATATTATGCACCACTCTTATTAAGAAAATGATGTTTCATTAAAATCACTTCTTTGTTGCATATTCATGCTTGCTCCATAGAGAAATAAGGTTGGTGCTTTATTCATGCGAAAGCCCTAAACGTACATATAGCCTACTGCGTCTTAATATCTAATAATAGTAGGCCAAATAATAATGCCTTTTTTTGATCCATGTGTCCAAACGTTTCCTTAATGTGCGATAATGATAATAAGGCTCGTCAATAGTTGGTGTTTTGAGTTGTAGCCTCTTTATATCATTATATGCGTAACTCTTCCTCTTAAGCATTCAGTGTAATTTCAATGTCAACATGTAAACGTGTGTGTGAGTTTGTGTGTTTATTCCAAATCATCTGCGTAACTGAACAGTAAATGTACCCATAACTTAACTTCTAACTGAAATGTAGCTTGAAATTAAATTAAAAAGCCAGAATTTAAAGCGAATATAATTTGAGTTCTGTTGCAGTTGTGGTGAGAACTTTAAAGACTGTTGCTTTGCATTTAAAGTCTAAATCTCCAAATCGCTCCGCATCCACAGCTGGACTCAAAGTTATTGATCATATCGAACGTTGTTTTTTTAAACTTCATTTCGCTTTTTAAATCGACAGTCTACATGTGTTCATGTTTACGTTTTGCCAGAGAATATGTAAATTTTCATGCAGATGTTTTCTTCATATTAATATTTTAAGACCAATATTCCGAGTTCTGATCCTTTTTCAATATTGCTTCTTATCCTGCGGAACTTGTTACGCCAACATTTCTATTTATGGATGTATGCATATTATTTAAATAAAATGTCCTTACTTAGTGTTTCTTTTTTCAGTGTTTAAATCGGTATAGGTAAACTGAGAGTATGATATACAGTCTTCAGGGTGTTCAAAATTTCGATTTTAATTTTGAGCTTATTTTAAAAGAAAATGCAAAAAACTTCAGAAATATTTCGCCACTCTAATTCCCATATTCAGCAGGCCTTTTTATTTTACCTGCACCTTAGTGTGTGTAATTCGCTTTTATTGGTCTAATCATGTATTTGTTACACATTGTCAGGCTGGTATTAGCAGGAGTAATTGTTTAAAATGTCGCCTTGTGCAAATATAAATAAAGTAAATATAACACAAGAGCAGACAGCATTGACACTGTTTGAGTTTATCGCATTAAAAGACAACAGAAACTCGTACGGACGCGTTTCTATTGGAAACAAATTAGACATAAGACAAGCGTTACAATACAGGGGCTATTTAGAAAATATTTAGAAAACGTTTATTTTCCTTTTTTTCGGATAAAAATGTGAAAAGTGCAGAGGTGAAACTAAATGTAAAGTGCAAGTTGACTTGCTTGTAAATGTATCAGGACGAGTATACTACCTGCAGTTTTATAAAGTTTCCATAATAATGAGGGAGTCAAATACAAAAAAAACACTGAATATATTCAAAGGCTGTTAATTAAGTGATGGCACCTGCACATTTCGAAAAATAAAAGTGAAAGCACATATCCCGATACTGTACCTTCATACAATTGTCTCATTAGCCTATACTTCTGCATGGATTTTAAAAGCAGCGTGTTCAGGGAAAGTGATTATTGATATTTTTAGATTATCCAAATGGGATTGAGATGCATGTAGCAATGAAAAGCCTGTATATGAGCTGGGGCAGTTTTTTTTTTTTGTTTTTTTTTGCAGAACTGGCATCCTGACACCCTGTCACCTTATCAACTTGAAACAGACCACACAACCGATACATTCAATTTTATGGTTTATGTTAAAGTCTATGCAGCCTGTCCGAAAGCTCATTTCATAAAACGGTTTATTGGCTCAGTTTTGGTGTCTCAAAGCGAAATCGTTCTTGTAGGCTTTGATGTAGATTTTTCTATACTTTTTTTTTTGTTACTGGCCACTTCAGTTGATATCAAGCACCACAGGCCATACAAAATTAATCAATTTTCTGCTCACGACTCCCTTTCCCAAATGGCGTGGCTGCTCTCCGCGGCCCGGTGCACAATGCGGTAATGACCCCAGGTCAAAGGTCGCTTGGCCAGTTCCTCAATTAAGGCGGAAAGATTGCAGTTGCACGATTCATCGTTTCTGTGACAAGAAGGGGCCAGCAGTGACCGGTATATATATATATATATATATATATATATATATATATATATATATATATATATATATATATATATATATATATAGCGTTTGCCTAAATATAAAACGTCCACGGTCCACCCCAAAATGAAAGACAAGTGCCCTGCGAAGAGTACTGCGTATGGATTCAATAATTTCTGAAATAATTTGTCTACTTATGGAAACATATTTTGAAAACGTGTGTTAAAAATATATATTAATTTAAATATAATGTCTTTATATTTAAGATGTAGCTTATGGTTGGTGTAAACATACTATATAGGCCTATTACACATCAAGGATAACCAAAAAGTCAGACATATTGCATATTGTCAGTGCAGTGGTTAATGTCAATAATATATTTTCATCTAGGCTACTTTGCTATTGAGGAAAATGAAGAGAAATTGTCCAAACGTCATGTTGTCTTTTTTTGGGCTTGTGAGTACATGTGTGCAGACGACTCTGTCTGTATCCTGTGGAAGGATTTGTTTTTTCCCACATAGTCATGTACCCATTGTGGTTATTGAGTGTAATCAATGGGCAATTCACGATCATCGCCACATTGATTAGCTGATAAATGGTGGTTGAATTAATCATCCGAAAGTATCCTGTTGTCGATGGCGTTGCGTTTCTTAACCTGACCACTCAACCAGTACAGCAGCCGCAAAGAGCGAAGCTTCACCAGCACAGACTTTAATAAGTGACAAAAGAGAAGTGATAAATTGATCAAAAATGACCACAATGAAGCAGGCCTCTTGTGAGGCCACACATGTCCATTATGTGAGTGTGTCTGCGGGTTTGTGGTTGGAATACATCAAGGGCTTGGGGTCAAAGTTCAGCTTCATCCCAGACTGATGACCCTGCAGACAGACTGACCTTTGGGGGTCTAACAGCTGGGGGAGAAGGTGCCGTACTGGACCGGCCAGGGAGAGGAGATAGCATAGGGAGAGGGGGGAGAAGATGGAATTAAAGGAGGTGAAATTTAGGACAGAAGGGATGAAAGTAAGAGCAAGGGGGAGTCTAAAGAGGAAATCGTCAGGGGGAGGGACAAAGAGGTGGTAACCACACTGGACCTTGAATATATCCTTGTGGTTTTTGTTGATCTATTCTGCTGCGGTCTTCCCTGGTTTTGGTGCTTGGCTCTGGTTTGAAGCAGTGAATTAATACCTGACCACGGCTTCTGACCCTACCCCCTTCCTCCAGCTACCCCCTCCAGATTAGCAAATATGTGCTATCTAGACTGACACACACACACACACACACACACACACACACACACACACACACACACACACACACACACACACACACACACACACGCACACACACATATACGGCAACACAGAATCACAATCACACATGTACACACATAGCTACTTAATGTATAGAGAGTAAAAAAGAACAATTCAGCGCGTGTACAATGTCCACACAACCTTTGCACATCCCATCGTCTGTCCACCATCTAATTCCCCTGAGTGAAGCCTCAGTGTGTCACTGCTTGTCACCGTAACGGTCAGTCTGTAATGACTACCTCCCCCCACACAATGACCCTCATCCATTTTACCTGCAGGACGTAGCCCAGCGTCGGCCCCACTGCCACAGCTTTGGACCCCGTACATGCTCACACCCTGGCACCCTGCCACACCCATGACCTATAGCTTTTGTATACAGCAGTTTACACCTGAATCCTGTAGATTTCTTAAAGATCTTAAAATGAAAACATACATACCGTTTTCATGCACAGTGGTGAGCACAACAGTTAAATAATGTTTTCTCTTTTAAGGTATGATTTGAAGTGTCAGAGGAAGCCTGGAGTCTGGATAGTATTTAGAATTTCACAAGAAAAAACAAAACAAAATCACTGTAACCTCAACATCTTCTGTTTTTTGTTGCATGGCTACAAGCAGCGATGGTGGCGGCTTTCCTTTCATATAGGTGCAAGCTGTGGATTTAACAATGTTTAATTCTGCAAAAATAAAAACCAAATTTGCCAGCATTTGCCATCTATACTGGGACAATTGCACACCTTTTATGTGACAAACAAATGCATCAGATGTATAAACAACAGTTATCTGAAATTCAGTTCTAATACAGTTTACACTAAGTTGTGTAACTGTGTTATTTTCTATTCAAGTTGTAGTGCTCCAACACCGCAAATGCATTTCTCTACTTATCAGCTGCAAATGTGCAAAGTTTACTTTCATTATTGTGTCATGATTTTTTTATAATTCAATAATATACTCTGTAATAAACAAAAAAATCTAATACAATTTTTACTAAATATGAAACAGAACTAAGGTAAAAATGTAACCAGCAAGTGTTTTTTTCTTGTAATATTATTTAGATGATTACTGCATTATTTTATTATTGCATTTATTGCATTTATTTTCATAACTAGAACCCATTTTCTTTTGATCAACTAATGAATTAATCAACCACGTGTTTCAGGGCTATTGTAATGGTAAAGGTTGTAAGAGTGATTATTATGGTTATTCATCATATGAGCCCTTTTGTTTTACCAATACTATCAGATGCCAGATCATTATTTACATTATAGTGACTGATGCCAGTACCCACATATTTTCTCTCATGCCCAACTGGCATTAAACTCCTAATTCTTGACAGTGTTAGTGCTGTGCGTTACCCATTGAGCATCGCAGGACCACATCCCCTTTCCTCACATCCCATCTCCCACAGCCTCCCTAAGGCTATTGTGCCGGATTGATGGCCGCTCCGGCCGGCAGGTGAGGGGGGTCTCGGCTGGGCTGGTCAGCAGAATTTGTAGTGCCCGCCCTCCGCCTGTGAGTGTCAGCAGAGAGCAGCCAGTGTGTCTGGCTCGATTAGGTTTCCTTCCTATCTTCCCACTGTGTCAGACAGAGGAGGAAGGCAGCAGAGAGGGGGAGAGCAGCGGGAAGTTGTCCAGAGGAGAGGGAGGACAACAGAGGCAGGGAAAATACATCTTTTTATCCCTGCTCTCTCCGTCAAAAGCCCTGCGCAGTTTCTCTTTCTGTGTCTCTTGCTCTCCTGTTCTCTCCTCTATCCTGCCCACCTCTCACTTTGTCCTACTCTCACCCAAACCCCTAATCCTTCTCCTTTTACCCCACACTCGTTCCTTAATCCTAAATCTCTTCTTCCCTCTCTCTACCAGCCCTTTTTCAATTGTTCTCCCTGTATCTCTCTGTTACCCACCTCCTCCCTTTTCTCCTTTCTGTCTATCGCATCTGAACATGCCACATCTCAGCATAACCCTTTTACACACTCCAGATGACTGCAGCACACCTTATTTTCTGTCCTTCATCTCTTGGACCTTTTTTCAGTCCTCCCCCCCCCCCCCCCGTTGTTTTCTTTGTTATCATCCACACATCCTCTTTTTGCCACTAAATCTCTGCTGAGCCTCTATTTTGTATATGTTGCTTGCTGGCCTCTTGTGCTAGATTTGAATGTAGACCTAACTAATGCCATTTTAATATGTAGCAAAAATTACTGTGCAGTTGTCACATGGCAGAGATTTTTTTTCTCCACCAATTTTAGACACTGCGGCCATTTTGTTGGATGTGATCAATTTTCTGTGATTTGGCTTTGGTGATTTTCAGCCCGTCAGTCTCTCTGTTGTGTGAGGGTTCAGCAGTGTTGCCATTTATAGCTCAACATTTTCAGCCTTACCTGAGGGCCAAGTTTGAAGTTTTGGTTGTGGATCCTGAAGTGTAATCAGTGACTGATTTTTCCATTATCAATTATATAACAAAATGTTATGTTTTTTTCCCCCTTACAAGCTGATGAAGAAAAGGGAAAAAAAGCTAAATTGATGCTAAACCACAGTGAAAAAGTACTTTCGCTTCCACGGTTTGACTTTTTTGTTGTGAGAGTGGACTGTAATTTCACCCCTGAGTTTAACCACACAATGTTTCACAAATAATGTTTCCGTGCCACCTCAGCACCGCTCATATTATTCAGATAACAAGTAAGCCTCTGTCATGTCCTACAAAATAGGATATGTTTTCTTAATCTGCCAATGGCTCCGGCCCTGAAAGACTTCATTTTGGCTGAGCAATGAAAGGCTCAAAAACATCAATATGGCTGAGCAGGATAAGAAGAAAGAGCCATATTCCAAGTCTGTATCGCATTCCCTCCATATCCTCATATTTGTATGGTGCAGATATTGGGTCTCAAGCGAGAAATCAGGATTGCGTTCTCTCAGAATGGCAGCATCCTTCTGTTGAAGTGGAATAGGAATGTTATACGGAACCAATGCATCCAGACTTGCCTGGACAGCTCAACAATACCCCTTCACACTTTCTCTCTCTCCTCCGCTCTCTTCCTCTGTCTCTCTCTCTCTCAATAAGTTTTTCGCTCTCCATCTCCATCACAACCACAACAGTGTGGAGGACGAAGTGTGGATTGGGCCTAAATGTAGAGTCATGTCGTCCGAGCCATGACTGCCTACCTCTCATGCTGGATCAACCATGGAAATATAGTCTGCGAAGAGAGGAAAAGAAAAACAAAACAAAAATCTACTCCTATTCATACGCCTCTCACTTCCATTCTCTTTGTGCGTTTAACGTGTGAAAAAGGATTGCTGAACGGATGTCAAGAAGAAAGAGATAGGAAAAGACAGACAGTTATCCTTGCTTTGCCTCGGCTGTCACACTACAATGTGCATGGTTGATAACTAATTCAAAAAACATGCATGTAGCTTTTCAAATAGCTTGTACGTCTGAATGCAATTTAAAGGGTGTTTTTATGCAGCTGCCTGTGGCTGATCAATGCTGTTCCTCTTGTCATGCTGTAAGAATATCACATTGGTATACAGTAATTCAACGCTGGGCAAAGGAAGCATTTTGCATTGTCTATGGATAAGGTTTGGTTTGCAGAGTGTGATGTATATGGATGTGGTTGGGGGCTGTATTGAAGTCTGTAACTGTCAGTGCGGAGAAGAGAGCAGTCTCAGCACTGCAGACAGTGATTTCACTGATGTACAGTCGCTGCTTTTGCCTCCTGCCTTTTTTTCTCCCTCACTCATCCTATTTTCAGCCTTTCATTTTTTACACAAGGGGAAAATGAGGAAGAACAAAACCAACATATGAAAACTAAAACATGACAGAGAGGGGAGGGGAGGGGGGAGGAACAGAGGAAGGAGAGGCAATCTCAGAAAACAAGAGGGCTTTCAAAAGTAAGGGATGAAAGCTAGTCAGGCTGTTATTTTTGAAAAATGATCCTTGTGTAGTGCTCCTCTTAAGAGCCAGGTACATATTATTTTATCTTCCTGAGGAGACTCATCGAGGTGTTTTGGCACCAAAAAACCCCGGCAATGGTTTTCTTTTAAGAGTGTGCAATTTATTGTCCATAATGTGATTTTGACAGGCATATGTTAAATCACTAAAAAACTAAAATCACTAAATCATAAAATTGTGAAATTTCAGCATGCATCTGCTGTTTATTACCACAATAGCTTGACAACCAGTTATTGGAAAATCTCTTGTTTATGTCAAATGTATATACCATTCCGAACTGGCAATGTGCCATCGTGTTACAAGCAAACACGCGTTCTCCCTCTCGAACATGTACTCCCTCTTTCCTTAACGGAGGCTGCTGGCTGGCTGGCCAGTGGCTGAAACCTGAATTAGAGTGAAGCTGACGTCCGCACAGAGTCATTTTGAGTCCCCCCTTTGACCCTTAAAGCCAGGGATCCCACAGAAAAGATGAGGCACGTGATTTGATGTGATGTGATGTTGGGGGGAGAGGAGAGAGAGACTGGCTCTTGGCTGCTACTGAATCAGAGAACATTGTCGGTGTTGATGGTCAGTCCAATAGTTAAACACCTTAACTATCAGACTTGTGAGATTAAAAAAGCATCACTGCAGAGTTTTGCTCTCTTAATCACACCACTGGGCAACAGGCCATATTGTTTTACGAATATTTCTAATTTTACATGAGATAAGATTTATAATGAATGTGTCTGCTATTTAAACGCAGCTTCAAAAAGCCTTTCAGTGTGTTTGTGTGTCCAGATCTGAAGAAATTTCGCTTGTTGCTACTGCAGCTGTATGTATTGGAATGTTTATGTGTGTGTGTGTGTGTGTGTGTGTGTGTGTGTGTGTGTGTGTGTGTGTGTGTGTGTGTGTAACATGTGTCTCCTGTATCAATAGGTTAATAGCTGAGATGTCAGTTTCAGTGACTGGCTGATTAGTTGTGTGTTCACTAATCCACACTGGGGCGGGGAACTATTGGCTTTCCCATTGATTTTAGCGTGGTGAGCAGGCAGAAGATAGAGAGAGGGGAGAGCTATTGATTGACCCCAAATTAGCCCCCCCACCATCCGCCAACCCATTCTGCCGTTCCCGCACTCATCCACAGCTTCTTCATTGGGTGCCCGGCCTGACAAACATTTGGTATGATTGGACGCTTCAACAGGGAGAGAATGTCTTCTTTTTGATGTTGTTGATTTGGAAGTGTTCAACAGTGGGTTGTTTGTGATTTGGCTGTCAGTTGATTGGCTGTCTGGTGAGGATGAGTGCTACACTGTACTGTCTCTGACCACAGGGAGCAGCTGGTTTGGATCCCTTTGATGAACCAAATAGCGCCACTTCCAGAGGGAGGGTATTACTTTTGTGTGTCTGATCACAAACCGTAACCTTATTTATAACCCTCAGTTTCTTTTTGCAACAAAGGCGAGAATATTTGTGTAAAAAGTGTGGATTAGGAATATGTCTGTGTCCTTCTACCCACATGCTTCAACTTTTCCTTTTCTCCTCTGTTGTCCTTCATGACTGTCACCCCACTGCATCATATTCTTCCTTTTTACTGTTCTTTATCTCCATTTCAGTCCCTCGCTCCCTGCCTTTCTCAGCCCCTCCCTCCAATCCTGCTTTCCTTGGGTCTAAGCGTTGAGCTTTTTCTCCTGAGCCTTTCCTTCCCATATATCACTCCATCTCATTCCTCTCTGTCTGCCTCTGATATTCCTCTTTAGGCCTCCGTCACTCTCTCCCCTCTCTCCCCTGTGTCTATGTAAGCAAGAGAGAGGAGGTTGTTAAACATTTTTCTACCCTCTTAATTGTTTTGACTGGGCCGATTGGCATCCCGATTAGGCCCATTGATTTCCTGGCGCTAAGTGCATTGATTTTTAAATTTCTTATTGATCCCCGCTCTAAATCTCCTGCACACTCACTCACACAGTCTCACCGTTCGCAGGGGCAGAAATGGAGAAAAGGATTGAGAGAAGAGGAAGAGGGAAAAGGAAAGATATCGGTGATAGGTAAATACACTGAATGTGTAGTGAATTAACAGAGTGATACGAGGAGCAGGAGGTGAGGAGGGGAAACAGAGTTATGACTGAAAAAGCTTCCCAACACAGCGCAGGTAGATACGTATGCAGAGAAGAAACAAAAGAGCAAACAACACTGATTAATAAACTATTTTTTAAATCACTACACCAAATTTACAATATATTGTCATAATGTAAGCCTTTTATCTTTAACACATCTGACTGTATCCCAGCCAAAAAACTGTAAAATGTAAAGAGAATCCATAATTTTTAATTACATCAAGCATCATGAGGAACTGACAGTGAGTAGCCGGCCTGGGTCCGCCTGGACGGAACATGTTCATCTGTGAAGAATAGTCACTTTATGGGTGAACAGAGGTTTATGAGGGATAGACAGATATTGGAAATGTCAGTGATGGAATGGAGTGTTTTGTCTTTGCCTTGCTATTTCACATGGTCTGCAGAGCCTACTGGAGACGTGTGTGTGTTATTTCTGGCTTATGACTGTGTTAGGCTTTAGAGGCCCACTGGACTCTGAATCTTACATGCCCACTGGTGTTTCTCTGAAGGTGGTGGACCTAATTGGCTGTATCTGTGTGTGTGTGTGTGTGTGTGTGTGTGTGTGTGTGTGTGTGTGGCTGTGCGTGTGCGTGTGCGTGTGCGCGCGCGCCTGCGTGTGAACTAAACTGTGTCTCCTTTTGTGTGTGTGCACAAGAACATATGTGTTTTTACATCTGTTAGTATATTTGTGTGTGCGTCTGTGTGTGCATTTGACCTTTTCTTGGCTTAAGTGTTGAGGCTCAAATTCAGACATTCAGTTGATAGCATTTTTGTTTTGTAGCCTCTGTACTTGACCAAATTGTGCTAACCTTTTCTAGTCAATTGCTGCTTTTCTGTCTCAAAGTGTAGTTGAGTGCCTTGCACAGCACACAATATATGGACCATATATAGCATTACTGTGTTGCAATTACAATTTACTCTTTGTAGATCCACTTGCGATAAGTGCTTTCAAATGGCAAGCAAGGAGAAGCAACTATTGTCAGCAACATGGAGAGAAAAAACTTCAATAGCATCGTCATGGAATAATATATTGCTACGCTGCAGTGACATTAAATGTATAATGTTTTAAAGAATGCTCTTTAATGGATGCATTATTATGGAGATGGTGAAGCTGGCAATGACAGTGATGATGACACTGACAGAGGAGATTGTTTTACTTAAGCTTTAAATGTTTACATTTTCTGTCGGCAGTTTGCATTTGCAGAAAATTTAAAATAACATATTATTTTATCGCAGAGTGTGTGTTGGCTAGACAATGAGAGATAAAGTGTTTAAAATGCATACGCTGGGCCGAGCTGCTGTTTGCTTTGTAGTGATGGGGCCTGTGTTTGCTCTGGTGATAGGGATGGCCTTACAGCCCACGCTCTCTCACACATGCACACATACACACACAATCACACAAAAACACATACATGTTGGTTTGAAAACGCATGGATAAATGAAGAAAACGTGTCTTTACTCGTGAGATTGCACATGTACGAACACACACACACGGATGCAGGCTCATGCAGACAATAAGGCTCCAACTGCCAGATGGTCACTCTTACTAACCGCTTTTTTAGATGAGAAGTAGGAACCTGCAGGCTCAGCACACACACACGTGGACATATCCCTCTTAGCACATGCACATATACACATATGATCAGACAGACACACAACAGCACAACAGCGATGCAATTGCATCCATACGCTGTCCTTGGGCTCACAGACACCTCTCACACACTTACACAGACAGACACACAAGCTTCATCCAATACACACTCAAAACATAACCTTGACCTGTCGTACTCCCAGCATGCTGTCTCATACATACTTCATCCGTTCACTTGGGGATGTCACACACACTGAGATACACTTCATATAGCATATAGTGATCATGTGGATGTTAACAAACACAAATTCATATCAATTTTTATGTTAAGAGTTTTATCAAAAAGTATGAGATTTAAAAAAAAAGATAAAGCCTCCAGCTTTAAAATACATTTTAGAAAAGTAGGGGTTGTCTTGAATTATATAAATCAAGGTTAGCATCATTTGAGCTTTTGAGCAGACTGGACTATTTATTCTAAGGGTATTTATAGGGCTACAACAAACAATTATTTTAACTATTGATAATGATGGGTTTTAGAGCGGTTTGATCTGTAAAATTTTAGAATATGGTGAAAACGGAAATGAAATAGTCCAAGTTTAAGTCTTCGAACATCTTGTTTTGTTCGACCAACATGGCAAAACTCAAATATATTCAGTTTACAAGGATATAAAACAGAGACATGCAGGAAATATTTACATGAGAAGAAGTTGGAACCAGGGAATTTGGATCTATTACACAATTAAACAAAAAATATTCTAAACTATAATAAAATGATTGCTGATTAATTTTCTGTCAGTTGACAAATTGATTAATTATTGCGGCTCAAATAATGATTTTTTTTCTCACAAAATGGAACCATGGCTCCTCGTGTCTATAGAATGTGTCTATAGAATTAGAGCAGATACAGGCCTACTCAGTGATGAATTTCACTGTCAAAGACAAATTCGAAATAAATCTCTCGCCATGGACTTCCAGCGCGTGTCGCACTCTGATAATTTCCACAATATCCTTTGCAACCCCCGGGGGCAGATTTTTTTTTCCTGTTATTTCTCTCTCCATCTTCTCCTGTTTGTTTCTATCCCTGTAAAATGCTGGTTGCCTTGCTGAAATACTGCAGTGCTTTATCTGCCCTCTTTTTCCTCCCTTTAGCCCCCCCTCCTACTCTTTTTTTTCTCCCCCCTGTCCCCCCGCCTCCTCTTTTAGTTGGTGTTGTTGTTGAAGGTGTGTGTGTGTGTGTGTGTGTGTGTGTGTGTGGGGGGGGGGGGGGGGGGGTAAGGTGCTGGGTGGACGGGTGAGGCGGAGAGGGCAGGCGGTGGTAGCAGAGGCAGCCAGGACCCAATGACGTGGGTGCGACATGTAACCGTGGCGCAGGAGAGGAAATCAATACATGAAAGGATGAGGAGCACTGGGGTGGATTACCGTCTGGGGCCCTGGCTACTGGAGGGATGGAGGGAGATGGAGGGGGTGTAGATGAGGCCTGGGGGGGGTAGAGAGTGTGTGTATGTGGAGGAGGAGGGGTGTGGAGGGCGAGAGGCCAGATTGTCCAGTCCCCTCTCTACTGCATCCCCTCCCCTGACCAAGCACTGTTTGAATCTTGACCCCTCCCATCAACCCTCCCTTGGCTTCTAAACACTGCTCAGCACCGGTAGGCCGGTGCTGCCATAGGTGAACCTTCGGCTCTCCACACACACACACACACACACACACACACACACACACACACACACACACACACACACACACACACACACACACACACACACACACACACACACACACACACACACACATACACATACATTCAGGTGCAGTGGACTCTATAATGTTGAGTGAATACTGTTACGACCACTGTGTGCTAACACTGCTGATAACCCTACACTATCTGTATGGGGAATAATCGCCTGATATTACTGGTGTAAATTAAAGAGCCCCAGAGAGATTGTGTGTGTGTGTGTGTGTGTGTGTGTGTGTGTGTGTGTGTGTGCGTGTGTGTGCGCGTGCGTGTGTCTGCATTTATGTGTCTGTGCGGTGTGTTTCCCGTTTCCAGTCTTCAGCAGGGTGCGCCACAAACCCAGATAATAAATATCTATAATAAATATCATTATTATTGGGCCAATCTCCCCCAATAACAGAGCCTCGTGAAAGATGGCACGAGGGACTGAGCTGGATATTGGCAATATATCAGCATTGATTATTGAGAGTGCTGACAGAGAGAGGGAGGCAAAGTTAATAAAAACTAATAAAAAAGACAAGGAATACAGAAAGAACAAGGGCTTTAGCTGGATCAGCTGCTTGTACGGTAAAGGAAAGGAAAAGAAGGGAAGGTGGTGGGATGCAGGGAGTGAAAGGAAGGAGATAGTGGTGTACAGTCATGGTTTGTGTGTGCGTCTGTCTCAAAATGTGTATCTGTGTATGTGAGTGTGTATCTGAGTTTTATCACTCCTGGTGTGCATGTGGGAATTCAATTGAAGACAGCGTATTAACACACACTACATAATAAACTTGGATATTATTAACTTGGAAAATAGAATAAATATATAAATAAATATATATATATTTCGAGAATATAAGTTTTGTTTACACAGTGTGTTTTGGTCACCCACAGAAGTTATATTCGTACGGTCTCACACACACACTCACACACACACACACACACACACACACACACACACACACACACACACACACACACACACACACACACACACACACACACACACACACACACACACACACACACACACACACACAGCTCACTTTTTCTCCTGCATGTGTCTTCTTGGATTGATTGGGTCTTGGTTGGATCTGAACTCTGTGGTTAGGATCCAAGCCCGCACAACCTTGCCATTGGCACTAACCAAGATGCACAAACAATACTACACTCTTTCTCTCTCTCTCTCTCTCTCTCTCACTCTAACACACACGCACACACACACACACACACACACACACACACACTGGCAAAGACACCAACAAACAAACCTCATAAAAGCCCATGCATCATATCCATATTATCTTGACAAATCTATACATCATGTCAGAGCATAGCTTTATGTGAATATTGCATTTTGCTGTGTTACTGGTGTGTGTGTGTGCAGGGAGGATATGAGAAGAGTGCGTTGGCGCTTTGTGCTGCTGGGTTGAGACGGGACGGGGCGACAGTGAGAGAGCGTTGTCCATTCTAATGGGGCCTTGTTAGGCTGCTGACAGAGCCAGTAACGCAACTGTTGGCTGCTATTGATTCCAGACCGACGCTGTTATTGATGAGTGAGAATTTAATTCAACCAGCTCGTTTGTCAACATGACATCACCATTTAACTACGACCATGACATGGATGGAACACCCGTGGATGAGCTGGGTCACACACACATAAAAATACACACAAACATAGAAAGCTGTACAAGAAACTGCTGCACACACACACACACACACACACAAACACACAATTTCCACATGCAGTCTGTATATATACACCATTTCATGGAGGCAAAAGAATCATTCCTCAGTAAGAACTTGCTGCTGCTGCTTCTTCTTCTGCATCAATACAATAAAAAAATGTTATATAATATTCAAACACTGTGTTTTCAACCATTCAACTCAATCATTCAAAATGAATAACAGGCAATTACCAAGAGTGCAATAAACTATATGACTAATGCATGGTCCATGTTATGACTAATGTATAGCCTAAGGATACTCCTGGCTCTTTCTGATTGGATAAATATTTCATGCCACATGCTGACCTACAGCATATGACATGGAAAACATGTTCTGGTGAGGAATTGAACAAATTGCTTCCAATGAATACATTTGTTTGTAACTACTGTAGGTGAGAATAAACACCTAACCAAACCCACCATCTGCAAACAAAGTACTTTTCAACAATCGTTACTTTTATTTCATTTTATTAAAGCATGACATCAATACTGTGCCTGTTATTGGGAAATGTAGTGCAATTACATCTGGTAAAACACTCCCGAATAACAATTGTTAGCTTGAAAGAAATATAAATATAAAATAAATATGTTGTTAATAATTGTTCCTATTTGCCAACTATACAAAGAAAAGAAAGGTTGCAGCATTTGATTAACTTTTTTATTTAGCAGATTTCATACATTAATGATCAGGTGGAAGAATTGTAATAATTTACCAGTTAATATACAGGATATCCATATATTAACAAATAGACCACAGATGAAAGGTGCATTTTCCATTGATTCCATCCAATTTGTATAGTTGTATATTGTAACAGTAGTTTATAATTTTTGCAGAAGATAAATATTGAAATTTTGACATTACACATTTTTTGTATATGCTTTTAAGTAATAGCACTAAATTGCAAAAGCACACCATAGACTGTAAAAAGTGCTAAATACTGTACAATGCTTTATATTCTAAGTAAAAGCGGTATTCATTTTGTAATTGGTAGGAAAGCAGTGACCATTCTTGTGAAGAGAGAAAATACAGAGGGCACTCCTGTAAGAAAATAATTTTTACTGTATTATATTTCTATGATGGTAAAAAAGTATACTGTACGCCCAATATACAATAATCAACCTTGATCACTGGACTTTACTGCTAGTATTTAGTATCCAATATTACATCCATTACAGTATTTCTCTGTCTGTGAAAATAGAGGTAAAGAGAGAGAAAGAGACAATTTTGGAGAAGCATTTTTTTCAATACAGCAGGGGGAAGATACAGCCTAGAAAACAATGGAACCAGCTATATATCTCTCTATGGATTGGGAGGCTTGATAGGGAGGGAGGTGGGCAATCAGGACCGTGTGGGTCCCCGATGAGAGCGGTCCAGCAGGGGTTATTGGTTGGAGCGGCACCCCAGGGAATCTCTCTCTCTCTCTCTTTCTATGTCTTTGGGACCATGGGTCTCTCCGTGTCCCTGGGGAGTGAAACTGTAGAGACCGAATCGCTGCGGGGGCCCTATAGGCACCAAGCATGAAACACACCAAGGGGGGCATTCTGCTGAATTTAGGTGGTCGGTCGTAGACACAGACCGACAGATGGACAGAATCAAAGACAAAAATGAGATAGACGTCATCTCCAGGTACCACAGCCTTTGTATTCTGTGTGTTTGAATGTGTGTATTTTACTTGCCAACTTGTCTACTTGTATGAGAGAAAAAAAAGACAGTCAGAGAAAGAAGAGAGTTTGTTTTTCCCTGAAAAGTTTTAGGTCTTACATCTACTGTAGGATAATGACATCCAAGCATCCTCTGCGGGTTTGTGAATTCATCTGAAATTCATGTGCAGGTGCTTTGATGGTGGTGTCTTTTTACACGTGTGAATACTTAGTTGACAGTTTTCTGTTATGTTGTCTTTGCGGTCATGTCAGATGGAAGAAAAAGAAGAGTTTGGTCAGAAGAGTGTGTGAAGGACGAAGGGGTGGATGCTGTAGGTGTAAGCATCCCTCCTCCTCACCTCCCCATCCTCCTCTACCCCTCCAACACCATCTTATTTTCCCCTCTTTCAATCTCACACACCCTCCCTCCATCCCTCTCTTCCACAGACGCGCACAACCACACTACATTCTACAAGAAATAATTGCTTTTGTCTGGAAGGAGTGTAGGGAGGAGGGAAAGGGGGCGCGCATGGCTCCCTCTGTGGAGAGAAGGGGGTCTTTGAAGGACAACTAGTCACTTTTCCCATCCCTCCTTTCTCCTCTCTCCTCTTCTTGCCTTACCTCCTTTCCCCTCATTCTCTCTCATTTGCTTCACCCCACTCCTTACTATCAGTTTTCCTCTTCTCCTTCCTCCCTTCCTTACTCTCCATGTCTCATTCCTCCATCTCCCTTACTTCTCTCTCCTCTTCCTCGCTTCTCTGTCCTGCTCTTGCTCCCTTCCCCTCCTCTCCCTCATTGGACCTGCGGATGTCATCTGTCATACGTGAAGCGGAGGGAGAAGGACAATAAAACCTGGTTGTCTATTACAAAGGATGACACATTTTTCATAATTAAGAATATGCCAGTTTAGGGTGCAGCACACATTTCTTGGCAATATGGCTGTCTGTTGATGACAAGTCTGATGCTGATGGCAAAATCATATGTGCAATTTCCATTTAAACAGGCCTAATCACCTGCAGCGTTAAGTGAGCAAGTATAAACAGTCCTGCCGGATGGGGCTTTCAGGCCCTAGAGGAGCAAGGGCTCGCTCATTCCTATTGATTTGCCCGTATTGACTGTGATGTTTAAGGTATAGATTTTTCTATTTAAAAATCCATATCGACAATAATCTGGTGTGTAAGCGCCCGGCGTTGACTGATGCTGGCCTGTAATTGACAGCGTGTAACATGTCGGTGCCAGGGAGGGAGAGGGCAGGAGGCGAGGAGAGGCATGCTGGGGAGGTGGGGAGGCCTGTGTGTGTGTGTGTGTGTGTGTGTGTGTGTGTGTGTGTGTGTGTGTGTGTGTGTGTGTGTGTGTGTGTGTGTGTGTGTGTGTGTGTGTGTGTGTGTGTGAGACAGAGGGAACAAGATCTGGGAGCAGGAGGGAGGAGAGAGAGGTGGTGATCACCTCAATCATGGAGAAGCTCATCCCCTGACACCTTGGCTTTCTTATGTATTTTTATTTACTTATGTATTTTTTTTTAGTATTTAAACACTGGTTTAAAAAAAAACATAAAAATGTACTTTCAGCCTGCAACCAGCTTCACATTTCTCATGCTTGGAACAGCAGTGGTCGCTCTTGTCTATTCTATATGAATAGCACTCTCGTCCGCTCAGGAGGGCTTATTAAAACCAGCAGTGATGAGATAACTTAATTGTGTGCATGCTGGGTATTATGGTAGGTATTAGCGTTAAGCACTTATAGGTATCCATGGATTCTCCTAACGGGTCTTCATCCATTCCCAAACAGGCCGGTTGTAATGCACTGATCACCATTGGCATCATTATAGCCGGTATTATTAAGAGGGGAGAAAAATCCAGAAATCAATACAGGATACCTTTTGCAGCGGTAGTGAAAACGAGGGAGATGGGGGTGGGTGGGAGGAGGGAGTGAGGGGCTGGAGGGAGGGAGGTGCGGGGGTGGGGTGGTGATGTGTGAGTAGTAGCGGGTCCTCTCTCGCCTCAATGTTGCGGCCATCCTAGTGGCAGATCGCTACAATCCTGGAGGGAGCCGGGTCGAATGAGCTATTGAGGTTCCCGATAATAACGGGGACAAACAGACAGGCAAAAAAGACACACAGACGGATGGACGGACATAGGCAAGTGTTCCGAAAAAACGCGAGACCATAACCGGATTCTATACGTTTTCTTATTTCCGTTGTTTTTGCGTTTTTAGTATTTTAAATTATTTATTTATTCGCTGTATTTATTTATGTATCGATTGATTGCGTTTTAATTACTGCCTTGTGACAGAGAGCGAGGGAGGAGGGGCGTCAGGGCCAAGCGCGCGCGTTGTGTTTGTGTGCGTGTGAAAGTCCGTGCAGCCTCCCCCCCCCACCCCCCCCCCCCCACACACACACACTTGTTTATTTATTTGTTGATGATAGCCTTTATTGAAGCTGTTTTAAATGTGCTCGCGACGCGATCCGCTGCTTTGCGCGAGCGGATGAATGTCTTATATGTAGCCTTCATGCAAAGGAGAGAGAAGAAGGAGCGCGTGCAGCTAGAGACCAAATACAATAGATCAAACCAAATACTACAGAAATCCAAATAAGGCTTTCTAACTCTGCTGGCCTTTTTACACTGTCTTGCCTCTTTCTATGTATCATTATTTATTGTGCTGTTTTAAATTGCAAAACGAATACCAAAGCTCAGCCCGGCTGGTGATGCTACAGGAGTAGGCTAGCGACTGTTCTCATGCCTTTTCACAGGAAAAATTACTGGTGAGGAGTGAGAGGATAAAATAAGCTCTATGTTTACTCAAGGAGAACGCTTTAGCAGTGCAGCGGTAACAGAGAGACGCAGGTGCATCAACGACAGGCAGGTGACACACAGCCTTTTAAAATAACGCCACTACAACAAGCCTGTAATTGTAACACAACTTTTCCGGTAGCCTGTAGAAGTGAGGTCTGATCTCCTCTCTATCCGTCTGTGTGTTAGTCTGGACTGTATGTAAGCTAACTGCTGCACTCAAGGGACCATCCTACATATATGTTCTATGCACATTTACACCAAAACTAATGCCGGCCACCAGTCGACATCCACAAATGTAAATAAAAGGGCGCCGCTTGCCTACATGTGTACACACCTAACGGTGAATGTTGTGAGCTCTCCATACCAAATATTTCCCCAAAGCTGTCTACCAGAGAAACGAACGAAGACACAGAAGCGCCAGAAGAGGACAGAGCTTATTACAGCAATTCTGTCAGATTATTTGCATCAAAACAAGAAGCCGGAGGAAGATCATGTTTGTTCCCTTGCCGGTGCCGTTCGTGTTTCAGAGAACTGCCCCTGACCTCAACGCCTGGCGTCTCAAGTCCCCTCTGGCTCTTCGCTCCAACTCCGGTAAGACATTTTTTTCTCTTCTTCCTGCTACATATCCTCCATGTCGGTCAAACTCAGCCATGCAGACCCGCCCCGCCTTGCTCGGTGCCGATGCACTTGCAGCGGGGAGAGTTGTCAGCGCACACACCCACTAACACACGCACACACACTCCTCCGGCTCGTCTTGAAGGCTTAAACGGAGTCCCTTTACACTTGCGGGGCGGTTGTTCAAATCACAGAAGCTTTCCCGAGCGATCTGAAATGTCCAGACTGATTGAAAATGAATTGCGTAAAATGTCCGTTTTTGCTGTCCATTCTGTGGAACAATGCGCCACTGTTCCACCCGTGTTTTGCTTAATTTCCACGCCGACTATGTCCCTTTCTCCGAGTATATTTCTCTCCTGTCTCTGTCCCCATCCTTTCCCTCTCCTCCACTGCCTGCGCCTGAGCCTCAGCCTCCGTCTCCGTCTCACCCCAACTAGACTCTCGGCAGGCAGGGAATATTCATGCCAACTTATCGATCCTGCGGAGATCGATTCCTGGGCCGGTGGAAGCAGAGAGAGGAGGAGATAGAAGAAGAGAGTAGGTACACGGAGGAGTATACGAATGTACTAGAGGAGACAGGAAAACACCGTTATTCTCACGTTTTTATTTCATACTGTTTTGACATTGTGTTTTATTTATATAGATGATATGTTCGTGAATCGGCTTTGAGCTTGGCGAACATCTGTGATTCGCCTGGTGACTGTTGTGGCTCTGACTTGCGTGCTGGTTAGGTGCTCGCATCTTTGTAAACACCACTGGAAATAGACTTCCAGTACATCTCTCTGTCCCATCGCTGCTTGGCTGCTGCACGGTTGAAAGCGGAGGAGCAGAGGGAGTGTGGAGTCAGGGAGGGGGAGGGTGCCGGCTGGGGCGCCGTCTGCGTTTCATCTGCGCTGAAGCGGAATAAAAGGACGCATGGTGGGAGCAGCCAGGCTGGCTTCAGTGTGTCATGACTGTCGTTGTGAGAGAGCTCCAGCATAGTCCAGCTACGACTGTTTCTCAGACATGCAACAGCTGCTCAGCCATTTCCCCCAGTACGTCTTTGGAGAGGGAAGGATGCACTGGCTCTATTATGTTTTGTGTCCTGTGTGTGCACACTCAAAGACTGCAAAGTACAGGGAACTGAGAGAAAATACAATATGAAGTCAATGGGCTTTTGTTTCTGACGCATCTCAGTATTGAAGTTATTCACTAATGCATATACATACAGTAACTTGCGTATCACTTCGTAATGGTGCGTAAATGTGGCTGGTGTGCACCTTATTCGATGGATGGGCTCTTAAAGGGCCAGTCTAACCCCCGTAGTGCACAGCTCTCCACTCATTTCCAGATCACTTCAAGCCCATTTGATTTCAGAGATGCCAGGCTTCACCCTTACTCCACATAATCAGTCAGCAGTGCACAGCATGTGACAATGAAGGGATAGGTGATAGAGGGGGAGAGGGATGAGAGGAACCTGTTACCTATATATTTAGATATATACACACAGAAGAGAGGGGTGAGGGGTTGGTTGGAAGGAGGACGAGGGGAAGGAGCGAGGACCAGGGAGGAGGAGTTTTTGCGCTCTGCACGTTGAAAAATGGCGAATGTCAGAATGAGATAAAAAAAAAATGTGCAAAGAGAGAGTGGGAGAGAGGGAGAAATGGGTGAAAGTAAGAGTAGATGACATAGTGAAAAATGAGGAGGGAGAGGAAAACCCAGTTTGAGCTTGAGAGGTGAGAGTAAACCACGAGCGAGCCATTATGTTGCAGTGTCCCGGGCCGGGACCAGCATCTGAATAAGCAGGCAAACTGATGGGATGTGTACACAGGCTGCTGGATTCCTTAGATAGTGGGATAACAGTGATTCACAATGCTATGCTGATTTTATTCCATTCTGATAACACAGTACAAGGTGCTGTCCTTTTCAAACTCAGAGGGTTTGTTGCTGAAAGGGTGCAGGGTCAGTTCAACATCTCAGGACTGAAACTGGACTGCGATGTTGTTTCTTCAAGAATTGTGCATTGACAAACAACGAGAGACGGCATCACTTGGAAGTTTTTAGTCACAGAAATACCAAGATAGAGTTGACACACCACAGAAGTGTCTTCAGTAACTTGTTGTCTTTTACAGGCCTTGTGCCCTTGAGCTCTCACCTGTGCTTCCCCAACCTGCACTGGTAGCTCACACAGAACATTTTAATACCCACACACATATGTTTTCAGGGGAGTTTAAGGTCTTTTGACTCAAGCTCTCAGTTAACTTGTTTCTTTGACTGGTGGCAGCGCCTTGACCCCACTGAGTTGGAGCTTTGTATATGGGGTCAGAGGTCACAGCAGGAGAGTTTGATTTAGCCCCACCTGACCCTTCTCTGCCCCCTGTGTTTTTATTCTCTTTCATGTTACAACAGGCCTCGAGCACTCATGCACAACCCCTATGGGGGCTCACAGACACACACACACAGACACACACACACACACACACACACACACACACACACACACACGTACACATACACACCGTTATGAAACAGAAGAACCATCATATAGCATAAAACAAGGATGTTAGGCCGTTTTCCACCTGGATAGCGAGCTGCTGTAACTGATCCAGGTTTTCTTCTATTTTTAATGGCACTGTGTCTGTGAAGGTACAGGTCAGGGCCACTGTTATGTGAACTATGCGTGTGTACGTGTAGTAAAGTGGTTTGTGAAGCCATCAGCATTAACTGGTCTATGAAAGTTTAATGGGACATAGAGGTGAAACCGCAGGTTTTCCACACAGTGCAGGGCTTGATATGAAATGATATGATGGGACATCATGGAGACTGGAGCTTTTTTTTCTCTCTCTCTCTCTCTCTCTCTCTCTCTCTCTCTCTCTTTCTCTCTCATTCACATACACTTACACAAACACCTAGATTCAGTTTATCTCAGCTATGCACCTTCTGTCACACACCATTAACCCCTATCTGCTTCCATATACTGTCTTACTCTCTCACACAGACCTCTTTTAGATTTCAGACTCACTTCATTCCTGTCTCTGAATTTTAGACAGAGGTGCATACAGTTATTGATATTTGTATTCCTCATAACCTTTTCTGATCATGTAGGCCCAATCTGATGTTTTTATTACATACAGCCTATTCAAAAAAAAAAGTTCAGTCTTAATCTATCAATCACCACGTCTACAGTTCTGTGGCTGTGTTTCCTGGCTACTTTCAAGACATTCCTACGTGTTTATGGAGCGCTGGCACATGTCTTTGATGGCTGATGTGAGACTATGCATGTGCTTACCCATTTGCTCTGTCTGTCTGAGAAAGAGTGTGTGTGTGTGTGTGTGTGTGTGTGTGTGTGTGTGTGTGTGTGTGTGTGTGTGTGTGTGTGTGTGTGTGTGTGTGTGTGTGTGTGTGTGTGTCTGTTCACAAGCATGAGCACACGTGCAAACTAGTGTGTGTAGGTATAGATCGATTTGTGGAGGGGAGCGTGCAAGTCGCAGTGTTAACATGATTGCAAATGACAAAATGTCAACCTGGGTTTGTTAGCAACATAATGGGGAATCAATAGACATGAGAAAGATGTCAATACTACATGCTTTATTGCATTAAGCTACCTCTCTCCTTCTCTGTAGCCCTCTCTCTCCTCTTCTTCCTTTTCCTCCCACTCCCTCCTGCTCTCTGTCACAATAACATTCTCTCTCCCTCCTCTCCCTGTGGTAGTAGAATTAGATTGCAGTATATGTGCCAGCCACAGAGTTCTGAATGCAGCTGGCTGATGGCAGAATGCTTTAGGAGCTAATGGGCTATCCTTTTGGCTATTTACGTATATTAGGCCCACGTAGATGTCAGCCCGACATAGTTTGACAACGTGAAGGGGGCCAAAGGAGCCACAGCAGTGACGTCTTATGTTTAACTGATGCATTAATGCAATGAGACTAACAACATTTGAAATCCCGCTCCAAGACAATTATTAAAATGATAAATATGATATTACTAAAATCATCTGGCAACATAAAAGGCTTGTTTATTACAGCATAGCATACTTTCTGAGCATGTAATCACCTGCTCTTGTAGTTACGTATGTACTTAAGGTGACAATATTCTGTTTAAATTGATACATTTGGGGATTAAACCTGTT
Organism: Gymnocephalus cernua; assembly: GCA_023631565.1. NCBI lineage: Eukaryota > Metazoa > Chordata > Actinopteri > Perciformes > Percidae > Gymnocephalus > Gymnocephalus cernua. The sequence continues at coordinate 31,636,998 of CM042429.1, forward strand.
ATACACTTTATGATTAATCCACACAAATCCAAGTGTGTAATGATAACGATGCTACTTGTGTTATAAATTCCTTTTAATCCTATTATCTGTTTACCTTTTTATGGATTTTGCACAAGTGTGCATGTGCAGCATTAGGTTGTATTTATATATTGTTATTGTTTGGCGGTAGACCTAATTGGCTGTGTGTGTGTGTGTGTGTGTGTGTGTGTGTGTGTGTGTGTGTGTGTGTGTGTGTGTGTGTGTGTGTGTGTGTGTGTGTGTGTGTGTGTGTGTGTGTGTTGGTTGAGACTAATGTAGTATTAATGCTGATGAGGTCCCAAAGCTCATTAGCAACAGTGAGTGGTATTGAGTTTCTCCCGGGTAACAGGACGAACGCGGACACACACACACATATACAGTACATCAGCCATTAGCGTATTAATAACCATTACCCTACACATATAAACACACACACACTTGCCAATCAATGACCTTTACCCATATGCTTTTAAATATGCATACGCTTACAAAGACACTCAGAGCATATACAGCAGGACACAGCAAGAAAAATCATGCAAACATATTCATCTAAAGAGCTTGATGAGTAGCATTTACAGCCCATCCATTATTCTTCAATGTGGTCCATACTCACTATATTATTAGATTGACACACACCGCATACACATGCACATGCTCGCACTCTGAGGAATAATTGTGTGCACTTAGTTGCTGTGTCCAGTGAAATACAGCCCAGCATTAGTCCTAATCAGAGGCCGGGTGAGCAGGCCACTTAATCAGAGCTATCACCTGGAGAACACACACAGAAGAGGGATAGATGGAGTTTGTGTGCATGGGTGTGCAGGCAGTTAATCAACACATCAGCAGGAATAAACACATACAAACCACCTGACTCCATTCTGGGTATTGATTTATACCTCTTACTGTGTTTCTCATTGCCTCCCCCTCTCTCTCTTTCAATAACATAGAGATGACGTACATAGGGAAAACTCAAGCATACTTGACCTCTACATGGGGGACATCCTGTTGTGCTCTGAGTGTGTGTGTGTGTGTGTGTGTGTGTGTGTGTGTGTGTGTGTGTGTGTGTGTGTGTGTGTGTGGACGCTCAGTCAGTGGTGGCCTGGCTGTAATCAGGGTTGGAGTGAGCTTCACCACATGCTGCCAATCACCCACATCAGACTAGGCAGTCCAACAAGCTTTTGTACTCCCACTGACCATATTGAACTCTTGATTATCCGATTTTAGTGCTTTTTTCACCAACGATTGCCTGATTTATTCAAACATCAGCACAAAGGCTCAGCAGCACACATTCCTCTGGTCAGAGGAACCAGAGCTTTCTTTGTAGCAAAACACGCAAGGACTGGACAGTCTATTCGCTGAGATGACTGTTCTCATAAACACACCAACAATATGTGTTCGCCAGCCTCTGTCTTTTTTTGTTGTTGATTGCTGCGGGCTGTAACCTCTGCCACCCCGCTCATGTGCCAGTACATTTAGATAATAAAAAAGACCAATAAAACCCAGGGGTTTGATTGGGTGTCTCCCCTTAGCCCAGCAGAGCGGACGACTAAATCAGAGGTCCTTCTCTCCATTTCATTTAGCTGATAAGATTTATGGTAATGAAGGGGTCCTATTAACCTTTGGGGTTCCACTGCTGTCCTTCAGAGACAAGGGTGGATGAGAGTGCTTAGCGATCAGGTTTTGAGGCGGAGGCAGCGAATATGTCTGCTGTAATCAATGTCCCATCATCGCAAATGCACCCTATCGAGTGCACACGCACTCTGCTCACACACGTACACAACAGAGACTCTCCAAAAGCAGCTCAGCCCTTTGAGAGAGTTGAATGCATGTTTAATCTACCTCCTTTTTCTCTTCTCTGCATTTTCCCTTTTCTTTATCCCCTATATCCTTCCTGCTCTCCATCCTTCTCTCTGCAGGAGCGCTCTGTTCTGAAATTAATCTGTTGTACTCCATTACCTCTTCTCCCTCTCATTGCCTTGTGCAATCTCTCTTACTCTGCCTTTCTTTTATAAGTGCATAGTCCCACTCTTTCTTTCATTGCTTGTGAACACAAGTACCAGGATATTAAAACATACTCCAGATTTATTTTTTTTAAATACATCTGATTATTTTAAACTTTAAAAACATATTTCAATAGATAATTTTCCAGGCTAAATTAATAGAACTTTAGCTTTTGATACACCTCCAGTGTGTAGCTAATTATTCCAGCTGTGCTCCCTTTCTACCTGCATCTATTCATACCAACAATATTCACTGGTTGTCTATAAATATTAGGGGGCAAAGAGAAAGAGGGAAAGACAGAGGGAGGCGTAAACCCCTCCTCCTCTCTTACAAGGGCTGCACCCCTCTGTCCCTTTGTCTGCTTGTAAAGGGGACGAGGAAAGAGGCGCAGAGCGGGGGGTGCTGAAGGAGTGACTAAGTGACCTCTCTCTCCCCTTTCTTTTGACGCTCCCATGTTCTGTCCATTTTGTCGCGCGCGTCCCTCTCCCTCCCTCCTCTTTCATCGTCTTTCGTTCCCCCTTTTTTCAGCCTGGTTAAGTCGCCATGCCTGTTGGCCTCATATGTCCTGTCCACCGCCCCCCCCCCCCCCCCCCCCCCCCCCCTCTCTCTCTCTTCCCACATCTTAGGCTGCAGCAGCCTGGTTGCCAAAGTGTCTGTAGGACACATTAAGGCCCATAAAAGCCTAGTCTGCGGTCGCACTCTTAACCACCAGTCAGAGGTAGTGTACAAAAGTGACTTTAAATGAGTCTGTGATTACCCTGGAACATGGAGAGAAACTGAAGTGGCCAAGAGAGTATGAGACAAGGTCGGAGAGAGGAGAAGAAAGAGCATCTTGTGGATGTTTCTTGAGTGTCTTAAGGAAAATTGAACAAAAACGAATATTTGTTTCTCCCACAGATAAGAGCTAAAAAGTCTACCTGAGTGGAACAAGCGATGAAAAGTTGTAACCGAAATTTCCTGCCGCCCACCCCCTTCATTACAACCTGCTCGCCCCTCCCCGTTACTCCTCTTCCTAATTGGCCACATGCTGCCTTGAGTGACAAGTGTAATCATCAGTCAAATTATGTTGTGGGGTGGGGGGGGGTAGAGGAACAGCAGAAGGTGGTGGTGGGTAGGGTGGGGTGGGGTGGGGTGGAGGGGTGTGGGGGGGTTGGAAGGAAGTGCTTTGATCAGTGATAGAGAGGGGGTGAGCGGGCAAACAGACAGAGCTACATGGAAACCTGCTGTCCACACACCTGCTGCTTCATAGATGGGCAACATTAACACCCTCAGACCTCAGTGTACTATATCACAGACAAGCTTTGTAACAGCCCCACAGTTAATTGGAAACATTTCGTAACAATGCAAACTTGGTATTAAACTTGGTATTTGGTAACTTTACTTGTATCTATTCCTCTGCTTTTCATTTCAGCCCTAATGGCAACAAACCTCCTCTGCTGTCATTACAATTGCAACACAGACTAGAACAATGAAATCACAGGGTGTGGTAGCAGCACAGTCTTTGATTCTCACTTGGACACACCAGGCCAGGCCCGTGTTATATTTGGATGTACTTTGTTAGCGAGAGCAGATGTTAGCTCTCCAGCCAGCTAACGAGGTTTACAGTAATTAGGAGTGCTGATGAAGCGCTTTGATTCTCCGGCTGTGGCTGCTCTCTCATTAGCGGCTAGCTAGCTAGCGCTACAGCAGGCGCTCCAGTCACATCCTATTAGGCGGCTCATTGTACACTCTGAATTAGGAGCGTGAGATTAAGTGGAGATGAAAACCGTCTGCGTAGACACACACACACCGATAAATGCACATACACATGCGTGTAGACACACATACACATGCGTGTAGACACACACACACACACACACACACACACACAAATTAAGACTGTTTTAAAAAGATCAGCAAAGTTTACATACACTTGTTGTTATAATGAGGTTAGTGGAAGAAAAAAACTAAAATTCAAAGTTGGAGCTGGTGTTGCACAGAACATGAAGCATGCCTCAGATGTATGCATGTGCCAAGTGCCAAGGTTAATGAAATAAGGGTGCTTATCAAAGAAAATGACAAATGCAACTAAGAGGGGAACATCGTCACAAATTTTAAGACATGAGACAAGTTTGTTCATGTGTGTTTGCATGAACTTCCCATTGTCTAATCCAGGTGGCAGGGCCAGGGCAAAGCAAGAAATTCTCTATGGCCCCTCCCCGCAAACCCACGGCTATTCAGTATTCTAGTATCTTTGTGGGTCCTCCTCACATTAGGCCCCTGTATACTCAGTTTCCCCTCAGTCCGACGCCCCTGCCAAGCGGTGGAATATTTCCATGTGTTTCCTGAAAATTAAAGAAAACAAAAAGACAACCTTGAAAATACTCCAACACCCTTTTTCCCTTCTGTTCTTCTCCTCGCTATTTGTCAATACTCTCTACATGCTCCTCTCCACTCCCTCCTCTCCCTCTCTCTCTCGTCTTTTGTGTGATGGAGTGATTATTGAGGACGTGGCTCCTGTGTTTAACGCTGGTTGATGAAGTCTGCCTTTGTCTGTTTTCGCTAACCTGTCGCAACCGGGACACCGCTTATAGCAAAATCAATACACAGAGTAGAAGAGAGAGAGGCATGGCAAGGGAGGTAGAGAAAAGAAAGGAGAGGGAGGGGGTGGAGGGGTGTTCGAAGGTAGATGAAGGCAATGAGAAAGAGGGGCAAGAGCATGGATAGAGCAGGAAGTCATTGGAAGGAAAAAGGAATACTTGACTCCACCGCTGCTGAAATGTGGTGACGGTCAAGGAATGGTGTCGCTTATAGTGCCTGTGTGTGTGTTTATGTGTGTGTAAATCAGGGCATTTATATGTATGTGTTTGTCTTGCCTGTGCATGGCCTTGACCGATGGGCAGTTGTATCACTTGTTTAAGTGCATGTGCACCAGCAGAATGGGACTGCCCCTATCTGTGCGAGAGCTTCGTTTGCTTCCACTCCCCAGAGTCAAAGTCGGTGTGAAGAGGAGAGGGGAGCGACACAGGGACAAGAAGAAGAACGGAGGAGGAGAGGATGGGGAGAAGGAGAGGTGTATGGGGTGAGGAGGAGGGGGTGGGGGGGAGCAGTTGTGTGAGAGAGGCACAGCTGGGAAATGAGAAATGCAACCCCCCTCCCCGTATACCACCACCTTACACTCACACATACGGCGCACACACACGCACGTACGTACGCACACACACACACACGCACACACGATCCCCATCTCTTTATCCTCCCCTCAGGAAAGAAGGGGTGGAGGGGGGTGAAGGGAAGGGAGAGGCAGGGGGGATAGGAAGAGATGGAGAAGGGGACAGATAGGGGCATTAAAATTCATGGCCTTTTTTTATTTTCCCTGCTGAAAATCAATAGTGTTTACTATGAATGAGTGGAACAGTGGACAACAGTGGTGCCGGGGGGACAGACAGAGACAGAGAGGAGGAGGAGGAGTAGGAAGAAAAGAAAGAGAGAGAGAGGGAGAAAAAGGTAAAGAGGAGGAGGGGTGACTTTATTGCGATAGGCAGAAGCACCAGAGGCCAAGGTTAAAGACCAGCAGGGGCAGAGAGACAGAGAGATGGAAGAACTAAGTAAATTCAGCTGTCTTCTAAAATAGACATACTACCCTGTAAATGCATATTTACTATTGGCTGTCATAAGAATGTATAGAAATCATATTCTGTCCAGCTGTAATGTTCCCAGCTGTAATTTAACTGTTCAACTGTCCTTACTTTTCTAACTTGCCATTCCTCATTCCTCACTTCAGCTGACTCTGCCTTGTGTGTGTGTGTTTGTTTGTGTGTGTGTTAATTGGCAGCCAACAAACATCACTTACATGGTTTCTCACAAACAGCGAACCTATACACACACACAAGCCGTCACACACACATAAACACACACAAACTCCAGTCCACTTCACACTGAGTTGTTCTGCAACCCTGACCTTATTTCCTGCTGCTGAAAGCCTAGAAGTTCAGGATGGCGGACCAGTGTTTTGATTAAGCACTGTCTTGATCAAAGAAGAAAACTGTGTGTTTTGTCTGTTTTTCTAGTTTTTACTGGATGTGGCCCTGATATGTTCCATCAACGCTTTGAAAACAGTTATCTCGTTTTTCTGTCTGCAAAATTCTGTCAGTAAATAGAAAATAGATTTAAGGGTGCCAAATGCCGCTTCTAAATTACAGCAAACTTTAGTTTTTCTCTTTCTTTTTTTTCTGAAACCAAACTGTGTGTGTGTGATACAGTATGTGCCAGCATGTAGGTGTGCATGGCTATCTTGTGCGTATAAGCCCCTTTCATTGTGCACACACCGGTGTGTTTCCGCATTGTCGTGGATGTGTGTGTGTGACTGAGCTGTGCAGGGGGTGATATATATTCAGGCAGCTCATGCATTATGGAGAGTGCAGGTGAGAGCGTCTAAATGTGAACTTCTGGTATGTGGAGGGTTCAGGGCCAATCTCACCGAAGCCTTTGGTATTAGCATAGCATCTCCATTTCAAATCGGCCTGTCAAAAGCCAGCAGCATGTTTTATTCAGGAACAGATATTGATCACATATTATGCATACATACCAAATCTATATTACTTACCAAATCTAAGCCTTTGATATGTATATGATACTGCTTTGTGAATATGCTGCAAGTGTTTTGTTATGTGCATAAACTCTGCAACTCTTTGGTGATGCAAAATATATTTTTGTTTTTTTGCAGCTGCAGTTATTTGATGTGGTAATGGTTGGCAGTAATGTTGATCGGTCGTTAAAGTTGGAAGCTGAGAATGATTTGTTTACTGGTCAAAAGGAGAGGACAGAGGCAGACAAAGTGCATCCATTCAGCCGCTGTGTGTGTGTGTGAGTGTGAGTGTGAGTACGAGTGTGGACACTGCATCGTCTGCAGGGACGAGGAGAGTTAGCTGAGGTCAGAATGGTACGAAGGTTCTTTGCTGTGGACTCGGGCTTGTGTGTTCATTACTCCGACGCCTCAGAAGACCAAAGTGGGTGTTGTGTGCTAACTTCAATTTCTCAATCCACTTACACAGCTTCTAGCTTCTTGGTCGAAATGACCTCCAAGCACCCATATATATTAACAGCCAACATTTCACTATACCAGCTTCTCTTTGTCCATCAACATGTTTTTCCATCAATAGTTCTCCATGTGTAAAACCGGAGACCCGAGGCCATCTCTGCCTCTCTATCATGTGCCGGTTTTTACCATCACGCTGCATCGGTGCTGCACTAAATCTCCCTTCTCTAAATGACTGGAGTGGATGAGAGGTCATAGTATATGGAGGAGGAGGACAATGCAGGCTTTAGCTGTGATGGAGCTTGCTTTTTCACCCTACATGGACAGAGGTGGCCCATTTGCTGAATGAGACATTAGAAAGGTAAACGTTGGTTTGTTAGGGAATGAACATTTTTCCGACCACATGACTTTGCTTTTACTGAGGTTGAATTCAGTGTTTCATTAGCTATCTGTCTTGTACCGCTTTTTTTCGACCATCTCCCCCCCCCCCCCCTCTCTCTCTCTCTCTCTCTCTCAGTACTCTGTTCCCTTAGCGACCGTTTCCAAGGTGCCCATTCCCAAGGGCTGGAGGAGGGGTCCAGTGATGTCATGCATGCATAACTCCACACCTGTAATTCATGCCCTGTTCTCCCCTTCCTCTCTGTCTCTGTCACATTTTTCTTTTCTTACTTTATTTATTTTTTTCCTGTTACACCCCATCTCAAATGCCTTTGTACACTTTCCCTCTCTCTCTTTTGGATCTTCCTCTGTGGCTTTATTACACATCCAAAACTGCTTTTTCCACCTTTTTCCCCGCTGGAATAAAATTCACTTTTGATTTAGGAATCACTTTGGTTTGTTCCAGATTTTGATTTAAACTTGTGAGTGTTTCATTTTAACAGTATGGAACAGTGACGCTTATCTTTTCACTTGCTGTTAAAAGACAGACAGTTGAGCTGCCCTCTGTCCACAGTGTACATGACTCTCTACATCTGCTCCATGTTTAAAAGGTCATTTGTCAAACCTGACATTTTCCGCCCTTACCAAAGGTTTCCTCAATATCCAGCTCGGCTCCTACATTCAGAGTTTATGTTTTTTCATCTATTTGTTTGCTTTTGTATAAACCTTTTCTGACAATATGTTCCTCTTCAGTGTCAAACGATATCAAGAGACTAGGAGGCTGAATTCTATCATCTTGTAATGTTCAATAAATTAAGGTATGACAGATGTGGTCCCCTGTGGGGGTGGGGGGCAAGGATTCCATGAAATGTAAGTTGCAAACGGAAGTGTAGTGAATAGAAACTTGCACACACACTCAGTGGGGGCTGATTAGGGATTGTGTGTGTGTGTATGTGTGTGTGTGTGTGTGTGTGTGTGTGTGTGTGTGTGTGTGTGTGTGTGTGTGTGTGTGTGTGTGTGTGTGTGTGCGTGTGCGCGTGCGTGCGTGTGCCAGCAGGATGTTTTTACTCAGCACAGTTTGTCACTCTCCTGTCTTTCCCCGTGTACCTTTTGTTCCAGCCCTATTCCACCATTTTGTTTTTTGTTCTGGACAAAAAGAGGCCCCACAGCAAGGCCCCCTACCTGAGCACCGCCTGCTCCAACACACACACTCCCTCCTCAGTCATCTCAAATACTTTCTCTTCACCTCTCTCTCTCTCTCTCTCTCTCTCTCTCTCTCTCTCTCTCTCTCAAATTCAAATAGCTTTATGGCATGACCATAATAAAGGCAAGTATTGCCAAAGCAAAGGTTTACAATGCATGTATAATAAATCACAATGCAAGAAAAATTACTACACTATTAGTCTCTCCACAGTACTGTTGAGTAAGGTCTGGCTACACCACACATTCATTCTGGGATACATTGTTAAAAGTAATTTGCTCTTACCGTCGCTGTGTGTACTTTGTCCATAGCAATCCTCTCATATCGGTCCCAAAACATCCCAGTTAGATAGTAAATCCTGTAAACATATTCTTTGTAAATCTTTACAATCATTCCCTGAAAGAACCAAGCAGGCCTGCCTTGCACGATCCAAGAACTAGCAGGAAGTCTTGCTGTCTCTACCAAACACTCGGGGACAGAATGGGACTCATGGTCACATATTATCACATAATACTTTTTCTCATTCACATTTGGATACACATATATAGTCAATATTTTCATGACGTTCATGCTTGCAGAGAGCTGGTAAAGGACTCGGAAAAATGCGGAAGCCTGGAAAACTTTGTGTGCAATTTTCATTGGACTAAATGGGGCACCAGTTTAGACACAGCATCCAAGGTCTCAACCTTTTGTTGTTGGCAGAACTGTCAGTTTTCTTTGTGTTGCCAGGTTTGTCTGTGTCCACCAGTCTCAATGGTCAGGCTGTAGTCACTCAGTGTGTATTTAGATAATGTTTTTTTTTCAGTCTCTCCCCCTCTCTCTCTGATTAGCTGTGTGCTGAGGTGATGGGAGGGCTCTGGTGGGCTTGTTGAATGAACTCTGTGGTTGTGGTGGCAAATCAATGATAAAGAGTAATGACATCAACAATGTAATGTATCTACTTGTGCTTTCATTGACACCCCCCCCCCCCACACTCACCTCCTTAGTGTTTTATATTATGTTTCTATCTCTTTATGTTTGGCATTATATGTATCTTTTATCTCTGTCGTTTGTTTCTCTCTATTGGTCTGTCTATCCTCTAACTCCATCTCTCTCTCTCTCTCTCTCTCTCTCTCTCTCTCTCTCCCTCTCCCTCCTTCTCTCCGTCTCTCTCTCTATTGATCCAGTCATAGTTTTCTTAGTCTTCACAGTACTGGGCCGCTCTAATCAATACAGATAATTGTCTGCTCTCTCTCGATGCCAAACATAGTCTCCCCGTCTCCCCTCTCCCTCCCTCTCTCCCTTTTTATCAATGAGCCCCGGTCTTCCCTCACCCCTCCTCACCCACCCTGTCCTCCCTCCCCTCCAGACGGGGATTCCCCCTCCCCTAATCACAGGAGATAACCTGCTTTCTTTACCGATTTTTTCCCACCCGCCCTTCCCCACACACATCCCTGCCTCGCCCGCTACCTCCCTTTCCTCCCTCGTTCATCGATTACCGTGAGAGCCAGGGCCCGGCCCGCCCGCCCTACAGATGTAAACACACACAGCGCTCATGCTGTGGTTTAGTTGCCTTTCGACCGCTCCTTATGTGTGGGCCTTTTGGTTAATCAGTAGGATCCAGCAGTTGTTACCCTGTTGCGGCAGCTTTCTATGATGACTCTGACCCATGATCCTGAAGATGATGACGTTATACATTCACCATATTGCCTGTGACCTCTCTCCAAAATAAGATCTCTCATTTGTGATGTCAAGGCAGACATCCTTGACCAGTATTTTTTTACACATTTTATCTGGTGAATTAGAGCCTTTAATAAAGCAGCACAACTCAAATCAAGTTCATTTAATTTATATAGCCCAAAATCTGAAATTTGTACATTATCCCCCTCTATCCTTATACCCTCAATTCAGGGAAAGAAAACCTCCACAAAACAAACTTTAAGTGTGAAAAAAGGGAGAAACCTCAGGAAGAGCAACAGAGGAGGGATCCCTCCTCCAACATGGACAGACGTGCAATAAGTGTTGTAAATACAGAGTAAACAGAAGTAGCCATATTAGAATTACAATATGGAGAAACAGAATGATAATATTAAGTAAATATTAAATGTAATAAGTTAAAGAGTTTCAAGAAAAAGCGTGAAGACTGGAGCGAGCAAGCATATGTCCACAGTTAGACCCAGTGCAGCATTCATATTCTGTTTCTACATATGAAATCCTGTGTGTTTAATAATGCATCCATCCATCCAGCCAACAAGACAGGTTATAGGCCTGCAGGTTATTGTGCTGTGTGCGTGCGTGCATGCATGCGTGTTTTTGTCTATGAATCAGGCATGTAGCATCCAGCAGTCTCTGATGTATAGTCTATCACTGAATTCAATCTGGAGCTGCACATAAACCACACAAGTAATATAAATGACAATATATATACAGTATATGTATCCAATGTTTACACAAATATCCCATATCTAGTCACATCTGCTGCAACTGATAGCTGAGGCAATGCTGTGTTTCTGTTTGGTCTTTACCGCAAGAGGAGTAAGTGAGATGGCGTTGGAAAAGGAAAGAATCCGTATCAATCCTGATTTAAGTCAAAAATAAAATGATTTGCTGTAATATGGGAAAACGGAAGATGGCAAGAGCAAATAATTTGTATTTGAATTGTGAGAGTGTATTGGAGTTTTATAAATATGTCTGTGCATCAGTGAGTTATCTGGATGATGGTGTGTGTGTGTGTGTGTGTGTGTGTGTGTGTGTGTGTGTGTGTGTGTGTGTGTGTGTGTGTGTGTGTGTGTGTGTGTGTGTGTGTGTGTGTGTGTGTGTGTGTGTGTGTGTTATGAGCAGGCCAGCATGTGTGCATGCATGTGCACATCTGAGACAAATGGAGAGAGTCTGGAGGCTAGGCTCAGGTTTACACGTGTGTGATCAGACTAAGCAGGGCTTAAAAGGGCCAGCAGCGGGATGGAGAGGAGAAAAGGAGGGTGGAGGGAGCGGGGTTATATTGTCCTGGAGGAGGTATAGGGGGGAGGGTTGGGGTCGAACGGGAGACAGCAGAGATCCTCCTTGCCCCATGGGAGTTGAACCTACAACCCCCTAACCTTCCTCTAGCCCTCTGGTCATGGACTTGAACCCTGTAACCCCCTGATGGACAATCTGTTCTTCTCGTCAGCCTCACTGCAGCACTGTGCATGCCATTAACGGATAAATTACAGAAGAGATATAAAAAAGAAGCCTGGAGCGTGGTGATTTGTTATTTTGATTCTTGCCTCTGCTTTGTTGAGATTTCTGTTTTGCAAGCCGGTGTGAGAGGTGATGTTTTATTTTATTTTGCACTCAATGAAATAGATAAATAGAGTATTCTGTGTGATCCACCTGGGCTCTTTCTGTCTCCTGTGGATCCCAGCTCTCCTCGTGTCTCTCTAACGAGGACAGAAGCAGAGAGGTTTATGCATGCCCGGACCTGGCTCATTCTTCACCTGTCAACACAATCCTTCTTACCTTGTTAAAAATGGAGATACAGTATGGGGAGGGGGGCAGTAAGTGAGAGGGGAAAGGATATAAAGAAGAAAAGAAGAGGGCTGAAGTATTCCTCTTAGCCATTTTTTTTGCTCTCCTTTATTTCTCTATTTCTCCCCTTGTTTGTGTTTGTGGGCTCTTCTTATCAGATCCCAGCTCCATTCAGGGCCTCAGTCAGGGGAAGAAGCCAGACGCCTCCATCTCCTTCATTCAATCTCTCTGTCTCTCTTGCTTTCTTGTGCTCTCCCTCTCCTAACCTTTGAGAATAAGAGCCTTGAATTTGAATTTCAGAGCAAGCAAGCGAGCAAGAGGATTGTAAGGAGGAGGAGGGGGGTGAGCAGGAGAGGAGGGGAATCTTGGGCAGGGGGGGTGGTTGTTGAAGCTGCAGTCGTTGAGAAAGGGCCTGCTCAACGCGTCCCCCGGCCTCCCCCCTTAGAGGAGCCCCGATCGATACAAACTCGGAGCAATAAAGCTTTCCCCCTGTCATCTCTGCAGAATACAAAGCAGAATAGAGAGAGGGAGAGGGAAAGAGAGGGAGAGAGAGAAAAGAGAGAGAGAGAGAGAGAGAGAGAGAGAGAGGTGAAAAGCTGTTCCGCTAGCCAGACCAATTTCCTAACCCCCCTCCTCCTCGCTCACTTCACCACCACCTCCCCAACACACCATCACCATCACCACCACCTCTATCACCCCCTCTCCTTACTTCCGTCTTTTTATCTATCGCTCTTTCACCTCTTTTCCCCAAATGCACAATATATCCCCCCGACTGCATAGCTGAACTGCTATCTCTCCATAATAAATACAGCATGAATAAAGTACAATAGGTTCCCTGTTTCCCCAACTATCGGAGAGAAAGGTAGGAAGGGGGAGCTAGTGAAGGAAAAGTGGCAAAAATGGTGGTGTGATGGGGAAAGAAGTAAAACAGCCAGGGAGTAGGATGGATGGAAAACAGAAAGGAAGGATAGTTAATGTATAGCTGGGGATAAAGTGTGTGTGTGTGTGTGTGTGTGTGTGTGTGTGTGTGTGTGTGTGTGTGTGTGTGTGTGTGTGTGTGTGTGTGTGTGTGTGTGTGTGTGTGTGTGTGTGTGTGTGTGTGTGTGTGTGGAGGGGGAAGAAAGGTATAGAGAAAAGGAGGGAAGGAGGGAGAGGGAGGGATTGCACCCAGAGAAAGATGGATGTAGCGATACAGGTAGAAAGGAGGCGGAGGAATATTGATGAGGAATAGGAAGGGGGGGTAGGTAGAGGAAGAAGCAAAATGTGTGGGGATGGGTGAGGGAGTGAGGGAGTGAGCGAGAGAGCGAGAAAAGAGAGAGAGAGGTGAGGGGGTCAAACCGCAATCCCTTGAATTGAGAGCCAATTAGTGTAATTGTAATCTGGATTCAAAGCATAGAGACACAGCAGTGACAGGCTCATGCAGGCAACCGTGGACGCACACATGCAGGCACGAAACAGACAAAAGACAGCGTTTGTGTGTGTGTCTACATCTCTACGTGCTGTGTTGATTGTTCTGTGAAACTGCAGATGTGCATGCATTTTGTGTGTATGTGTGAGTCCCTGTCTCCATTATTCTCCACTGAATGGCAGTGCAGGAGTCAGCCTGCCAATCAACTATTGTACTCTTGTCAATTTAATAATATTTCTGAGTGCTGACCTCCACAGCGCTACAACCATCGCTCTATGTGTGTATTAGCCTGAGTGTGCTCCTATATATTTCTCTGTCTCTCCCTCTTTCACCTTAGTCTAACCCCCACCCTCCCTCCCCCTCTATCTTCCTCCCTTGTTCCCTGTCTCTCATTCTCTCCTTTATTAGAAGAAGATAGTGCGAATCCTTCATCTCTCCTCCACTAATTCTCTTCGTTATTGTCCCTCCGTTCGGCCCTCCGTGTCTCTGCAGTCCTTCACTTGTGTCCTCCATTCTTTTCTCGCTGTGATCTATATTGCTTGCTTTTTCTTTTGTTAGTTGCTGCAGCCTCGTTCTCGTCCTTTCCTGTTATGTTTTAACTTTCTCTCATTCTTTCTTTCACTCTATCACCTCACACAGATGTCACATCCTTGTCTTTCCTGCTCTCTTTTCTCTCTCAGACCTCATCCCTCCATCACCATGTCTCAACTTCCCCGCTCTCATCCTCTTTTCCTTTCTACCCTGCTGATGTTACTTCTCCAGGTCGCCTCATATTCAACATTGTCCCTTTTTGCTTTTTCATCATCATAGGCTCATTTTGTCAACTCTATGTCCCCCTCTCATTCCTCACCCTCCCTCCCTCCATCCTTCCTTCCTTCCTCATCCCTCTCTCTCTCCCTCCCTCAACCCTACTCGTTCCCTGGGGAGGTCAGTAATAATGGTAGTGATGGAGTGAGAGAGGGAGGTGCGATTATTGTCTTGTCGGGAGTCAGAGGAATCGATCGGCCTAGAAATATGAGGCGCGAGAAAGAGCCGCTGTGTCAGATACAATAACCACCCGCTCCCGGGGGCTTACACACATACATACACACACATTTAGACACACACACAACATACAGACACATACCCGTATTTGACACAAACATACACATTTATTTAGTTCGACGCAAGTGCAGACACTGACACGCCCGCACACTCGTACCATCTTTCTTTTTCATTAAGGCAATGCACACACATCACTCTTCTTCTGTGGTGGAGGAGAGTGGCGAGGCAGCCCAATCATCTACATGCTTTGATCTGAGATAAAGCATAGAAATAGATCTGTTCTGATCATTCTTCATGCACAGATAAAGGGCAAGGCGAGGAAAATTGCTCACACACCTTTCACTCACGTAGCTATAAACAGACATAAACACACACATACACTCGCACGCCGCACACACACGCTCACACTGAGACCTTTCACTGCTGTTGCCTGGCAACGTGGCCGAGTGTCCAATCCGAGCTGAGAACAGTGGCCAGTGATGTCACAGCTGCTGCTGACCAGCAGGTCTGAGAGAGAAAGAGAGACAGAGGAGGAGAAGAGAAAGTTTGAATTGGAGAAAGAAAAAGGGGAAGGTCGCAAGAAAAGAGTGGGACGATGATGAGAGTGTTCAAAGAACTAACCGAGGTGAAAAAGGCGATGGGTGGGTCGAAGGAGAGCACATAGACTATGCTGGCCATAACTTAAGTGCACACATTTTTTTGTATTTTAATTGGGTGAATATGGAGGCTTGCTCTATACAACAACCTGCTTTGTCAGTGAAAGTGAACAGTTTGGTCTAAAGTGGCCTCAATGCTCCTTGAGCCGGCTATAAAGGCCACCAGTCCTTCCCAGTAGACCCTCAACTTTTGTGCCAGAAGAAGAAGAAGAAGAGAAAGAAAGAAAAAGATTTGAGCTTCAACCTTGGTAGCGCCGTGGGAGAGAGCGGTGTCTGTCTAGACAATCCCGGCTCCCTATGGGCTGCAGAAATGATATAGAGAGGAGGGGAATGATGTGAGAGAAGGATGGACGGGCGGAGGGGCCAGAGGAAAAGGAGCGATTGAGAGGTATTAGGACAGGAGAGGAATAGGTGTTGTAAAGGTGTAGGCGGCGTGTAAGTGTGTGTGAGATGGCGCAGGTCCCATGGTAGCCAACAGTGTGGGTGTGCTTTAGCCCCTGCTGCCTCTCATACAAAACCTCAACCTCTGTAGTCTCCACACTGCTAGACCTACTGTTTATAATCCTGCAACTCCTCATGGAGCTACACCTGCACACACACACACACACACACACACACACACACACACACACACACACACACACACACACACACACACACACACACACACACACACACACACACACACACCTATACACTAGACTGGATTTTAAATCTCTCACCTTGTAGAATAGAGTCTAGCTGTCGGACTGTGTGTAGGACTTGGTGGGTCCATCACTGAGCCGTGCTCTGTCCCCTCTATAAGGAGAGGAATATGATGGATTATATGAATTAGAGCCAGTGTGTGCTCCAGGCCTGAGGCTGCACTAGATATAGGAGGGCCGAGCCGTAGAGGGATACTGAACTGGTTTGGAAACCTCTGAATTGTCCCTGCAATGACCCATTATACACACACAGCCTCTCCCAGCATCCTCACCCCCAGCTAACATCTTCTCTCCAATCTTTTTATTCCTATCTCTCTATCGCTCACCTTCATTCCCATCACTCTTTCCCTTCTCCTTCATTCTCTTCCTCTTTTTCTTTACTATTCCTCTTTTTCTCCACCCCCCCCCCCCCCCTCCTCCCTGCCTCTCCCTCTCTCTGACAGTGGAGTGATTGATGGCACTCTAGAGGCCTCAGCCTCCCCCATCCTCCTCCCTGGGGTCCCACCATCAGTGTGTGTGTGTGTGTGTGTGTGTGTGTGTGTGTGTGTGTGTGTGTGTGTGTGTGTGTGTGTGTGTGTGTGTGTGTGTGAGAGTGAGTGAGTGAGTGTGTGAGACCGTACGAATATAACTTCTGTGGGTGACCAAAACACACTGTGTAAACAAAACTTATATTCTCTAAATATATATATATTTATTTATATATTTATTCTATTTTCCAAGTTAATAATATCCAAGTTTATTATGTAGTGTGTGTTAATACGCTGTCTTCAATTGAGACAATGTGCCTTCGGCCCAAAATTACCTAAATGGTGAGGCTGGAGTGCTGCTAGGTCTGGTCTCCATGGTAACCAAGGATCAGACCTCCTTGGGGCAGGAAGGCCCCCCATGGCCATGAACTGTACACACACACACACACACACACACACACACACACACACACACACACACACACACACACACACACGCTTAGATTCACCAGCCACCTATTTGAGCCACTCAAACAAATATGCAAACACCCACATGCGCAAAGACACACTTTGGTAGTTATGTGGGTAGATTGTAATTTGAACAAAGGTCACGGCCAAAGCCAGGCTGCCCAGACAACCTCTGACCTCAAGAAACGCCCCCTCCCCAATGCGCAGTCTGTCACTGTTGGGGACGTGCCTGGCACTCTGTCCGTGCATGTCCTGCTAAGGCCAAAACATTTTCACGAAAATAATGTGGCCAAATAAATTGATGGAACTCAAGATTTGTCTCAGGCTGTAAGTCTGTTTGGTACCCAGCCTGCCCTTTAAGGTGTTGGAATGTGATATTGGTTGTTTGATTAGCACCACCTAAAAAAGAAAGAACTGGGGAATCAAAATACTGCTCTGGCTGTAACTAACTATTGACAGATAGCTTTCTAGAATAATCAATGAATTGTCTATAAAATGTCATAAAACAAGGTGGCATCATCAAAATCCGTGTGTGTTCCAATTTCAGGCCAGAACCCCAAAACATTCAGTTTACTATTATATATTACAAAGAAAAGCACCATAATTGCTTGAAAAATACTTGAAATGTTTAATTGACATTTAATTTCTTGTTGGTTGACCAATCATAAATCGACTGATCGTCTTAGCTGTAGGCTATATCCAGCTATTTACCAAAAACTGCATTTGTGAGTTTTCTTTTAAGAAAGCCCAAGTTTCTGTACTGATATTGTCCTCATAGTAAATATATATTTACGTATCTCAGAACACTAGTATTTGTATGTATGAGGACAGATTTAAAAAGATTTCTCTGTATAACAGGGAGCACCTCCAGTGCAGTACCATATGCATTTCTTAGTGTGCGTCTATCCAGCAGTACATTGGGCTGTTGTAAATCACCACATAAAGTATTTATAAGGTTAAACTTGGGAACTCTGCTGCCGTTAGTTTTTGAATTAGTGAACTCGGACCAAGGGAGAAGGAAGGAGAGGGAGGGGGGTGATCAGTGGTCTGCCTTGTCCCCTCTTTCATAGATGGATCTTATTTGTTCATCAGGATTATATCAAGAGTGCCACCTTGTGGTCGGCTTGGCCTACTGTCAGGGCAGCACGTTGACACTTTCAGATTTAAAAATCTAGACAGTATTTCTGCTGAAACATGCTATTCTGCTTCTGCGAGATC
The DNA here is from genome assembly GCA_023631565.1 of Gymnocephalus cernua. Lineage (NCBI taxonomy): Eukaryota > Metazoa > Chordata > Actinopteri > Perciformes > Percidae > Gymnocephalus > Gymnocephalus cernua. The sequence continues at coordinate 31,655,061 of CM042429.1, forward strand.
ATTCCCCGACTCTAGATTTTCACTTATTTAGCAGCTTCTTAGTCTGTTAATCCTAGTGGGCAGCACTGATAGTAGCTCATATCTAGTTCATCAGTAATGTTCCACTTCCATGCCCCATCTCTCCGTCACATGTAGAGAATCGTAGTGTGGCTTTCTTTGGCGTATCACTATGTGCAGCCCACAGTGTGGGGTGGTCAGTGGTACAGTGAGTGTTGTGACTGAGTTTTTCCTTCTGCTCGGGTTAGAGTGAAGCTGTGGCTGAGGATGTCTCACATCTTCTCTTGTTGGTGCCAACCTCCCTCGACGGACCACCTTACTCCCACTGATGTACTCACTAACAGCAACCCCACAGTCACACGTAGACACAGATATGACCATGGAGAGATTGTCATGACTCATGGTAGACAAAACAGTCTATGAGAGCTTGTGAGAACATGTTAGTGTTGAGAGAAAACTCTGCTCAGTTGAGTTTTGGATAGGTTTTGAAGGTACGCTGGGTCACACATATTGTGCAAATGTATCATACACTCTTCGGTCAGAATGTCAAGCCTGCTGTTTTTCTCTTGCATGTGTGAGTGAGTGAGCGTGCGTGTGTGTGAGTGGCTGTTTCCAGCCGCGCCATCACTTTCCGTCAGCACCCGTCATCCCCCTCTTTTTCTCCTCGTCTATCTCTTCGATCTTCTCGCTCACTCACTCTCCCACTCTCTAACCTCTTGTGTGTCCCCCTTCCTTTTCTTTTTTCTTTAATCTTGTATTTTTCTCTACTGTGTGCCGAGTTCCTACTCTTTTGAGGCTTACTTCCTGTTGTATGTTGCAGGATGTGGGGAGGAGGTGGGGCTTAGGGGGTGTGGACTAGAGAGAGAGTAATTCTCTCAACCATATGATTTAATACACTCCTCCTTTTTGGTTTGAGAGAGAGAGGGGGAGAGTGATAGTTTTTCTTTACGTAGAGCACACTCTCTCACACAGACACAGATATGACCAAGACAGCAGCAATAGCGGCAAAGGACTTCTTCAGTATGTGGTTGCCAGGTGAGTGACTGTCTGTGCAGCTCTCTCTCTGCTGGCCTTCATTTACCACAACCAATTAAGCTTTGCGTGTGTGTGTGTGTGTGTGTGTGTGTGTGTGTGTGTGTGTGTGTGTGTGTGTGTGTGTGTGTGTGTGTGTGTGTGTGTGTGTGTGTGTGTGTGCGTGCGTGCGTGTGTGAGAGAGTGAGAGAGAAAGAAAGAGAACTGTGTCTACGCTGTTGATTAATGCCACTGGGTCTAACAAGCTCAGCTAATTAGAGAACATCAAAGAGCGAGAGGTGGTACGAAGAGAAAGATGTGGCTGGATGGATGGATGGATTGATGGGTGGACGCCTGTCGCAGGCAGAGGGAAAGGTCAGACACCTCGCCATCCCATAGCATGCCTTTGTGTGTGTGTGTGTGTGTGTGTGTGTGTGTGTGTGTGTGTGTGTGTGTGTGTGTGTGTGTGTGTGTGTGTGTGTGTGTGTGTGTGTGTGTGTGTGTGTGTGTGTGTGTGTGTGTGTGTGTGTGTGCGTGCGTGCGTGTGTGAGAGAGTGAGAGAGAAAGAAAGAGAACTGTGTCTACGCTGTTGATTAATGCCACTGGGTCTAACAAGCTCAGCTAATTAGAGAACATCAAAGAGCGAGAGGTGGTACGAAGAGAAAGATGTGGCTGGATGGATGGATGGATTGATGGGTGGACGCCTGTCGCAGGCAGAGGGAAAGGTCAGACACCTCGCCATCCCATAGCATGCCTTTGTGTGTGTGTGTGTGTGTGTGTGTGTGTGTGTGTGTGTGTGTGTGTGTGTGTGTGTGTGTGTGTGTGTGTGTGTGTGTGTGTGTGTGTGTGAGTGTATGTATTTGTGTTTATACTGAATACTGAATGCTAAAAAAGCTTGAGGAAAATACAGTAAAGAGTGTAATTTTCTATATTGGTATTTATTTATCATTTGTCATCATAAAATACCTTTTCTTTTTACTGTTTAGCAGTGCGGTTATGTTGCATTTCTGTTCAGTTTATAGATACAGTATTTAGCTGATAAGGTTTCTTTCCGTGCAACTTTGAAACCGGCGTTAACTTTCTGTGTGTGTGTGTGTGTGTGTGTGTGTGTGTGTGTGTGTGTGTGTGTGTGTGTGTGTGTGTGTGTGTGTGTGTGTGTGTGTTTGTTTGTTTGTTTTGGAGTTAAGCACTGATGATTATTTTGCCCTTTTGATATTTAGATTTCTGTAAATTAATTCAAAACACATTTTTGAAACCTCAGACACAAAGATACTTGTTTAAAGAAATACAGATAATCAAACGGGGAAATGCTGTCATCCTCAGTATTTAAAAATTGATGAAAACAAAGCAGAAGAATGAGACTCTTCTTGCCCCTCGGCCTTGTTTTGGTGGTCAGCTGAGGCTGAGCGAAGTGCCAGACACAGTCTTAGTTGATCGACAGCGAGACTCACAGAAAAGCACAGCGGGCTGTTAGCTGACTCACCAATTACCAGAAATCAATTTTAAAATGTCAATTAGCTCATATTTCTCAGTCTTTGATGTGCTGATAAGAGTTCTTCATGGAGTGATTCATGGGTTAAAAATGACCGAGTCACATCTTCACCTGATGTGGTCACTGCTGTGACCTCCGGTAAATTACTCTGACCAGGGTGATACCTCCTGCCCACCAAACTGCAACAAACAAGAATACATGACATTAGATCACAATGCAAATAAAACAAAGGTCCATATTAGAGTAATAGTTAAGGTTAATGCAAAAAAAAACTAAAAGTCAGAAAACATTTAATTATTCATTTTGCATAGTTAAAAATGACGAGGCATTTTGTACATTTATTAAGGTTGATTTAAAAAGTTCTGCAGTTTTGCTAATTAATGCCAAAATTATAAGCAATTTTAATGAATGGTACCATCACTAAAGTCTTCTCCCCTCCTGCATTTACAACCTCACTCATCTGCTCAAAGTGCATCAATGCAATAAGTGAAGAAAAATATTTCTTTTAACTGAAACATTTACATAATTTTGCAAACTGTCAGGGAGGTTCTCATTGACAAATGCCTTCCAAAGTGACATAAGGAATTTAATTCGTTCATATTTAGCATTTTAATTAATTAGTAATTGTTGTGTAGTTGACAATGCAGACAGTAACTTAACACTGATAAAACAACCAACAGTGTCAGCAGCACATACTATAATGATGCTGCTGTGCCACTTGGTTTTCCTTTAGCTTCTTACTTTATTGTTAGATTTCATTCACTTATTTATACTTCCAATTTTTGTTTGTTCAGCTCGTTATTTCATTCTCAGATTTCGACATCAACTCTGTCTTTATCTTCATCCAGATGTGCTAAAGCTGTTGAGCTGGATAGCCGAGTCTTTGACGCTCAGTTTCTAAATAAAAAATATTTATTTGCAATCAGCGCTTCTTGGTTTTTGAAATCCGTAGTTAGTAGGTATGATGACTCCAGTTCCCAGACACCCCCCTTGGGGCTGGGGTGGTGTCCTGAATCAGGAAGTGGGTGAGGGGTAGTGGGGGGGGGGGGGGGGGTTCAGGGTAGTTGCAGTAGAGTTTCATCTTAGCCAAAATACCCAGAGGAGAATAACAGAAACAGTCCAGTCTGAGCACAGACACTGTTGTTCCTTGTTAATTTTCTATTGCATCATTTATTCATGACACGGGATTATACAGCGTTAAATTTGTTCTGTTTAAGATACAGTGAGTATAGTGCAGCTTTCTGGTCTCACTGGGTAGAAGTTAAACCCTGAGCTTTGCTGTAAGATTAGTACAACATCTTAATGAGGGACAAAATAGACATAGTAATTTAACCTTGTACTTTGAAAGAAATGCATCTACTGTATGTTAACTTTTTACCACATATGCAAAGAAGAACAAGGACCCACTGATAAGAGATGCTGCCTCTTATTTCCCACACTTAATTAAACAAATTCACTAAAATCGTAAAAACATTCATAACATGTAACTCTGCTCTGTGTCGAGTAAAATTAGTTGTGTTTGTGTGTGTGCAGCAATGTGTTGAAAAAGAGAGGAGAGGTTTTAAAAAGATAGAGTGAAAGAAAGGTAGAGATCAGGCTAATATTAATAGCTTCACTGACAGTAAGTGTTGGGTTTAGCACTCTGCGTTCAACCCGGTACAAGGGGAAGTCGGGAGGGGAAGTGAGAAAAAGACACAGCATCTTGATATACTGTCCCACTACTGTATTACTGACCACATTATCCACCATGCTACTGTCTGTAGGCCATTTCGAACCATGAATCAATATACACCTTCCCCGGGTGTCCTGCGAGTAGGTAGTACAGTACCAGCGGCAGTACTTTGGGAACTTCACATTATAGCTGTTTTATGAGCTGGACAATCATTTTATATGGTGGATTTGGTTTTGGTATTGTACACTGCACATATTGATGGTTGGTGCTTTTTTAAAAAGTTTTAATTGTGTGCTTCATGAGAGGAAGACATTGCATGTTCTATCAGATATTGAGCAACATTGGTCAGTTTTTTGGTTTCACTAATAGCCATGGTGGTATGCCAAAACAGTAGTCATATGTAATGATGGGATAACCACAAATCAACACAATCTACTAATAGATTAACCAGATGTTTGCATCCACATGGTTGGTGACCAAATTAGCTTTTTGCAGAAGTCTGTTAAGTTTGAGGGAAATCCTGCGGTCAGTGTGTGCGTGTTCTGACCCAATGTTATAAGTGTGGCAGCAGAGTGAAGCTTTTCTAGCTGATTGCCACTTCCCCTAAAGACACTGCATGTACCAAAGTTTACTGTTCTCACATTTGTTTCACTGAAACAAACGTGTTTGTGCTGCTAAATGGGCTTTTGATCAGGGAGCGGCTCATTTTAAGTTATTTTCTTTATAATGATTGCACTGGACTGATGGTTTGCTTATTTGAAAATGGCATCAGGTCAGTGGTGGTCAGTGGAGCAGTCATCTTCTCCATGTGTTACTGCTGCCCCCTGATGGTGAAAACCAGGCTTGACCCTTTGCTGGCATTGCAGAAAGTCTTATGAGAGTATTTTCTGTATTTAGTGTTTCACATTGATTAAACCACAGCAATAAGCTGATGGGGAAATTAAAATGTAGCATAGTGTCTAGTGTCTCTTTCATGTGCAACGTGAGAAACAACAGGATGAGGAGAGGAATGATAAAGGGGAGAGGAAGGGGTGAAAGGAGAGAGACAAAAAGGAGGGAGACTGAGAGTTTATTATGCAGGTGGCAGATATAATTAGTTGGTCGTTGGGCAGATTTGCATGTTTTCACAAAAGGGAAGTAGCTCTGTGTGTGTGTGTGTGTGTGTGTGTGTGTGTGTGTGTGTGTGTGTGTGTGTGTGTGTGTGTGTGTGTGTGTGTGTGTGTGTGTGTGTGTGTGTGTGTGTGTGCTTGTCAGGGGGAGAGAGAACAAGAGCGAGAGAAGAAAAAGGTTTCAAATGGACAAAACAAAAAGTCGTCTTTCAGTTTGTGGTTTCAGACAAATAAAAAGATTTGTAGTGAGATGATACCATCGGGTGATTAATAAAACAACACTAGTATACACACAGAAGTGTACAGACATGTAAACCACACACACACACACACACACACACATTCATGCACGCACGCATGAATGTGTGTTTGCATCTCTCCTACACTCTGCTGCCAAAATACTCCATTCCTTTTGTAATAGATAGATTTAAAGATTTGAGAATTTCTTGCCTCCCTCACTTCACTGTTGTAGCCATAGGGACTGTCCCAATACAGTATCAACCAGGAAGTGATGTGGTCTTGTAATGAATGACACACAACATGAGACATTTTTAGTGTTGAGTTGCTCCCACGTAAACACCTTGAGTTAAATTTAGAACAAGCAAACACCTTGGGTCAACCTACTCTTTTGTTAAACCACTAATTGGAAAGAATGAATGAATGTGGGCTGGATTCAACTTGTGAATGATTCAGCCACAATGCTTGTTGTACAGTGTGTAGGACTGTACAGGACTGTGACCTGAAAACAACGCCCTGGCCATCCTCTTTCCCCTTTCGTCATCGAGATTCAGATCATCTGCTTCGTAAATGTGTTCTGCTTCTGTCTGCATTTTTTTTTTTCCCTCTCTGACACAGATTTAAGAATCAGCCTTGGTGACTTACTTATCTGTCTTCCTGTTACAGATATCAGGATGTCAAAGCCAGTAGAGGTCGAGAAAGTAGGGGCTGAGTCACCGATGGAGGGCACAGGTAAGATGTGCTGTTGTTAGTGGCAGCACATATATAAAGTACATAAATAGTATAATAATATATAAAAAGTAGTTCATGCATCATGCTGTATATCGCAGTTTGTCTGTTTGTGCGTTTGTGCTCTAACACGTGATTAATTTCTCACTTTTTCCTTTCCCTCCCACGCAGATTCAGAGCGGAATGGACCTGAATCAAATCACCAGGTACATCTGACTCCTGTGATTCTAACGGTTTATCTCCCACCTCTTTCACTTACATAATTAATGCAAAAAATAAGATAGTTGTACAGCTCATTATTTCCATCATTGATTTTGTTGATTATTTTATTGATTATTTTGTATTCTTTCTTTTTTAATACTTTAGTCCTTATGATGTCAGAAAATGGTGAAAAATGCCAATCACAGTTTCTCAGAGGCGAGGACGACATCTTGAATAGCCAGTTTTGTCTGATTAACAATTTTAAAATCTAAACATATTCAATTGCCAATAAAATATAAGAGAAAATAGCAGCAAATCTTCACAATCTTTATAAATCACTAACACGATTGTTAAAAAATATATATTTTCTGTTGATAACTCATCAAATCAATTTTTGTAATAGTAAATAAAATAGATTAAATTAGATTAAATATAATGTATTTAAAGTCGTTTTGGAAAGTAATTTCTAATATGAAGTCTGTTCTATCTCCTCTAGGCTCAGTCAATGAAAGTCAATCCCTTTCCCCTTTCACCAACCCTGAGCAGCAGCAAGGTGAGTGTGTAGGCCTCTGTGTGTCCTCACATCTACCTGTCTGACCTTTACCCCTCAATGGTGTGTGTGTGTGTGTGTGTGTGTGTGTGTGTGTGTGTGTGTGTGTGTGTGTGTGTGTGTGTGTGTGTGTGTGTGTGTGTGTGTGTGTGTGTGTGTGTGTGTGTGTGCGTGCGTGTGCGTGCGTGCGTGTATGCCCATGTTACTGAACTGCCTGTGCATGTCTGTACGTATGTCTGGTCTTATGTTTGTGCATCTTTTGTGTTTTAACCTCCCACAATAGGTTTATTGACAGTATAGCTGCCTCAGCTTTGCGCATTCAATTGTTCTTTTGTTGCGTTCAACGTTGAGGTTCATAATGTGTCTCTCCACCCAGTCCTGAATGTAAACAAATTGACTGAAAGTATGATGACACTCTCCCTTCACAAAGCCTATGAGAATTATAAATCTGTAATGCTACAGCTTTCACCAAAAGGTGAAATTGTCCTAATTTGCATACCACAGGAGATATGCAAATTAGTACGCTGGAAGAGCCCCCCTCCCCCCTCTCCTGCCAGTTTAAACATGCCTGATCCTGGGAGTAGAGATCATCCCTTTGTGCAAGGAAAAGAGAGACTAGTGGACTCTCATTACCTGAGACAGACTAGAGACACAGTTCTCATCAGTTTACTGATTATCAGCAGCATTAATCTGAAAATACCCATAGAATTTAAATAATCAACACTGCCTATCATGATCTTGAAAAGCCAGGTAAGCTTATGTAGTTGAAATAATATGCTTGTAATTGGTCTTTTTGACCAAATCTAAGTTGAGGGAAGAGTGGTTCCCTGTGTTTTTTTATATTTGCTAATTTTAATCTTTTTAGTGCAGGCATGCTTTTAAAAGTTATTCTCTACAATTTGTTGGAAAGGAGAAGTGTAAAGACTGTTTTCAGCAATGGGATAAGGAGAATGTTCTGGAGGCATAAAGCTCATTTTAGGATTTATGTTTTGGATACATGCATGTTTTTTTTAATTAATGATCTTCTGCATTTGCCGCTCTCTTTCCTGTCTTCCACACAGCATAAGATGGAGGAGTGTGGTGAGATGTCCCCGGCCCTTCCTCTCTCTCACGGCCCGACCCCCTCACAGACGGCCCTGCAACATACACAGCTCATGCTGACCGGCTCCCAACTAGCAGGGGTAAGCCTAACTTATAATATAAGGACACATACACACACTTTGCTTTGCTTTTACCCTGCTTGCTTCTCTTGTGCTGCTTTTTGAACGCTTTGTTTCCTTCTTTGTCTCCCTTTGCCTATTTCCTTCTTTTCTACTTTATCTTAATTCTCCTCTCCTCTCCTCTCCTTTCTTCTTTCTCTTCACCAGTTAACAGCTCTGTTGCCAGCACAGCAGCAGCTGTTGCTGCAGCAGGCCCAGGCGCAGCTCCTGGCTGCAGCTGTGCAGCAGTCCAGTGCAGCCCACGCCGCTCATGCTGCCCATGCAGCTGCCCAAGCAAATCAGCAAGCTCAGGCAGTCGCAGCAGCAAATCAGCAAGCCCAGCAGCAGCAGCAGGCAGGACAAACAGGGCAGCAGGCCCAGTCGCAGTCCCAGGGACAGAGCACACAGGAACAGATAGCCCAAAGTGTCCCTGTCCCACCTCCTCCACCCCAGCTCACCCTCTCCCAGCCAATCCAGCTCACCGCCCAGGTACTGACTGCCAATCAAAGCCACTTCCTGCTGAGTGGCTTGATTGAGGAACCAGTATCAAGCCATGACACAGTTATTCTTGCATGTCTATCATATCTTTAATGATTCAAAGTTTCCACATTTTCTCGTAAGTTTTTCCTCCTCCTTCAATGTTTTCTGTACATCCAAATCTGCTCCTGTCCTCAGCTGGAGATAACATACTAACACATGTTTGTGTGACTGAGCCATCTATCTATCTCTTATGAAGTCATACATTATTTTTCTTTTTCTAATCTGTCCATTCTGTCTTGATTGAACAGGACATCCAGCAGTTGCTGCAGCTTCAGCAGTTGGTGTTAGTGCCCGGCCACCCGCTCCCATCCCCTGCCCAGTTCCTCCTCCCACAGGCACAGCAGGGCCAGCAAGGTGGGCAGGCTTCTTACTGGGATAGTGTTTTGTGGTTTAGGCGGGAATAAATCGTTAACATAAAATTCATTTTTTTGGGTCATAATTATAGTTGGAAATTTGCTTCTATTTTCTCAGGACTCCTATCGACACAAAATCTCATTTCGCTACCTCAGCAAAACCAAGGGAGCCTGCTGTCTGCTTCAACTAGAATGGGACTCCAAGCACAGGTATGAGGAAACTTTCAAGCTTAGATCTGTGGAAAAGGAAAACACAGCCTCTGCACCAGCAATAAACAAACACCTCTGTCTCTCACTCCTCCCTCTCGTTCTCACTTTCATTCCTCTGACGTCGAACCCGCCACAGCGAGATAAGAGTATGGAGATGAGCAGTGTGAGCACGGTGCCCTCAGTGACCTCTCACCCTGAGGAGCCCAGTGACCTGGAGGAGCTGGAACAGTTTGCCCGCACTTTCAAACAGAGACGCATCAAACTGGGCTTCACACAGGTAGGGAGCGTGTGTATGTGCGCATGTGCTGGTGACATTAGCAGTTTCTTAGTCTTTGATGTATTTTGACTGTACTTCTTTTATCCCTTCACAAGGGAGATGTTGGTTTGGCCATGGGGAAGCTGTATGGCAACGACTTCAGTCAGACCACAATCTCCCGCTTTGAAGCCCTCAACCTAAGCTTTAAGAACATGTGCAAGCTGAAGCCACTGCTGGAGAAGTGGCTCAATGATGCAGGTGAGCTTTCATCAAACAGTCCTTTACATTTATGTTTAAAGTATGCAACAGTTATAATTAGTCTGACATACAGTCTGTTTTTATGCTTCCTTTCCTTCATCAGAGACCATGTCCACAGACTGTACCATGCCCAGCCCCAGCTCCCTGTCCTCTCCCTCTATGGGCTTCGACGGGATTCCTGGTCGCCGCAGAAAGAAGAGAACCAGCATCGAGACGAATGTACGCGTGGCCCTGGAACGCGCATTCATGACGGTAAAATAACATTTTTAATTCATTAGAAATTTTAAAAAGCTGATTGCGTAAAAACAAAAGGGGTTTTATGAGATTTTAAAGCATCATCTAAATACTGGACAGAAATTTGTTAAGTCCTTATTTTTCCACAGAGCTTTTAAATGTCAAATTCTGCTATTTGTGTTAATACAAAAGATGTATGTCTTGGTGTTTTTAACTTTCTGCCTGCTGAAATATAGCACTGCTGAAATGATCTGAATTCCTGTCTCTCTCTCTTCCTTCAGAACCAGAAGCCTACCTCAGAAGAGATCCTGCTGATTGCAGAGCAGCTCAACATGGAGAAGGAGGTGATCCGGGTCTGGTTCTGCAACCGCCGGCAGAAAGAGAAACGCATCAATCCCTCCAGTGCCACCCCTCCCCTGCCCAGCCAGCCCCCCACTGCCCCACCAACGCACAAACCGCCCTGCTACAGCCCTCACATGGTAAATATCCAACCTGGACATCACTCTCGCACTTGTTAGTTAGCTGTGTGTTTTAATGAATAGTAATAATTGAATGATGAGAAAATAAGCATGTCCCTGTTTTTCAGCTGTATGTAGTTTCAGAAACCTGAATCTGTCTTTCTTTCTCTCTGCCAGATGTCCAGCCAGCTGTCGCAGGCCGTGACCAGTCTCAGCACAACAGTGACCACCATGTCGCCCGTCTGCTCCCTGGCTTCCAGCCTCACCTCCACCCACCCCTCTCTCAGCTCCGCACCCTCCCCGGTGACTCCTCCTCCTCCCCGCAGCACGGCCAGCCCAGCCACTCCCAGCCACAGCACACTCAACCTTAACACAGGGTAAGAGACGAGAGACGTTTACAATACACCACCTGGAATTCCCCCATCACTTAGTTGACAGCAGTTATTGTTAGGGAAAATTTGGGATTTTAAAGGGTCAGTTCACCCAAATTATGAAAGAAAAAACCTTTTTTCCCACTTACCTTTAGGTATATCTGGCCAATCAGATAGTTTTCATTTTATTTGGCCAGGTTTTAAGATATCTGTCTCTAAATGGAGCCAGTGTGCTTCAACAGAATGGCAACCTCCCACGCACCTTTCTGTTTCACTGAGTCTGCATTATATTGGGTCAGCAGCAAAAATCTCAAAATGATGGCTAAGGATATTGCAAAACTTCTGGAAAATTAAACAAAGCCTACTACCTGTTTTTATACCACTAAAGGTGAGAAAGTATTATTTTGTAATTTGTGGTAACTGATTATATTAGGTTTATGTTTGGTTTTCTTTCAAAGTAAATATATTCAGTTGTAGCCACCACAACTGAATATATTTAGGCAAAATATTAAAGTGCTACATACAACCACACATTTCCATAAAAATGTTCACCACAAATACTGTCCTGCACAATGCTCGGTTCACCTGCAGTTTGTAGTTAAATGGTTGATACTGTATAGACACACAGTAATTGTTTGTGCGTGCACAGACACACACACACACACACTGATATCCCAACATGCCATTGGGCACCACTGCTTCCCCTGTGCTGCAGTGTACTAACCCTGTGTGCGTTTGTGTGTGTGGTTCTTGTGTTCACAGCTTATGGCGTATGGGTAAAAAGAACGGTGACGTGTCTAACTACATCACCGATTTTGCTGCAAACTTGAGGTGAATGTGACCGAGACACTCACATGCAGATGATACAGCACAGTGCGCTTTTGTTTGGTGCAGAATACTGAGTTCTTGTAATGAATCGCTTCTAACTGCACTAATAAATGCATAGATAATGAGAGTTTTGGTGTTCTATAAAATGTTGTTCTATTTCTTTCTGCATTTCTAACCTCTTGTTTACATCTGTACAGCCAACTGTCAGCTAACTACTGCTCTTTACATGTGCAAGGCTAAATTTACCCTCCGCTTGTCCTTGCTGCTAAACCTGCTGTTTTTCTTGCCTTTTCTCCTCTGCCTGTCTGTGTTCGTATATATGCTTGTGTGTGTGTGTGTGTGTGTGTGTGTGTGTGTGTGTGTGTGTGTGTGTGTGTGTGTGTGTGTGTGTGTGTGTGTGTGTGTGTGTGTGTGTGTGTGTGTGTCTGTGTCTGTGTCTGTGTGTGTGTGTGTGTGTGTGTGTGTGTGCGTGTGCGTGTGCGTGTGCGCGTGTGTGTGATACAACAGGAACACTGTGATGGGAGTTAACACAGGGATGAACCAAGCCCTCCTCGGTAACAATCCCCTGGCCACTATCCAAGGTGTGTGTGTGAGAGAGAGAGAGAGAGAGAGAGAGAGAGAGAGAGAGAGAGAGAGAGAAAGAGAGATGCTGAAATGGGTTTATTGGAAGAATTAAAAAAAAAAGAGAAAGCTTAGCATAAACAGAATATAATGTAGAGGTAGAGGTCAAGGCAGAGGCGGTGTCACAGAATACATAAACATACGCAGAGACAAGTTTTTATGTTCTGGCAATACATTCTCCTCTCAAACACTTGCACGAACATTATACTTATACACTCCTACACACACATAAACGCTCAAACTCAGACACATACTGTGCACGACACATCCCCTCTCACACACCTTCCTACACTTGAGAACAAGAATAGCACAAGAAAAAACAATCTGCAAATCTGACCACCAAAGAGTCCCGACCACCGTCGGCCATTTTTAATCATACTTGGTGGTAAGAGGATGAAAAGGGGGAGGGAGATCTATTAAAATATAAACGTGTGATGATGACTAATACAGTTATGCATGGTAGGTGAATCAAATCGCACTGGTAGAATACAGACTGGAGACGCGGATGAATAGGCAGCCGAGGGTGTTTGCTCATCCATAGTACGGAGCAGCTGAGGCAGAGAGAGTTGTAGAGAGGAAGAATGACTCATTTCTTATACGTTGCTATTAACATCCATTACTCCATCCCATCAAGTGTGTGCATGTCTGTGACGCTTATTTTTACGTTGATGCATGTGCTACGTTTTTGTGTGTGTGTCTGTGCTGTCTCACTCATCTTTAGCCTTTTATCTCTTCATTTCATCACTGTGTTCATCAAATGTGTTGATAATTAAAGGAGAAATTTACCGTAAAAGATTTTACGCTGATGAAAACACTGTTGTTGGGGATGTGTCTTGCATTTTATTTAACATTTTCAGTTTAAACCATCAACTTCAAATAGCAGACCCTCAGTGTCACGGTGCAAGAGCCACATTTTGGATTTACTGTCTCACACCACTTTCATGCTCAACGCTCGTACACCAAGAGATCGATCACTGAGTAGGCAGAAATAACACTTTCTTCACCAAAAGTAGCCTCAACAGACCACGATGCAGTTCAACCACAAGACATTTTGAGTAGTATGGGTGCTTAATGCTTTGTCCCCAATGGAAGAAAAATAATCAGTTTTACTGTTGCTATGCAATCACAAACATTATTAGGCTGCACACGCACATGTAGCATTTTTTTTAATGATAGATGCGCTGCATGAAGCGCTATTCACATAGAAATCCATTTGATTTCTATGGCAATCGTCGACCTTGTTTCCATAACAACAGACCACTCATGTCAGCTTACCTGTTGCTGAGCTGTATCTAATCCCAAAAGATTATCTTGCTACAGATATTAGATACTATTCAGTTATTCTCTATTGGCACAGTGTTGAAATTGTGTTTTTTTTTAAAAGTTAAAGGTTTCTAAACTCTCACTTAAATTATTCCCCCCGAAAAAACAGACACGTGCACTTTTTACACGGAAACGGAACTGTGAGCATCTTGTGGCCGCTCCCTAAGATTTCCATTTTAAAGAGGTGGTGACCTATTTCTGCTGAATACAACAAGTTCAGGCACTTAATGTGGCTTGGCTGTGTACTGTAGGAAATTATTAACTTCGGTAGTGGTAGATGAGGAGGCCTGACAGAGAGTTTATAACCCGAAAAAAATAAATTAAAACACAGCAAACAGCAACTCTAAAGGGCTGCATTTTACTAATTAAATGAAGTTGATTCTGAAATACTGTACTGTACTGTAATACTGTAAAAGTAGAACATTCCTTTCATCTTTTTCTCTTTTCTTCTCTCCCTCCCTCAGCCCTAGCAGCCAGTGGTGGCCAGCTGCCCCTTTCCAGTCTTGAGGGGGCCAGTAAGGTGATGCTGGGGGCCTGTGGGAGCCAGGGAGGAGGCCTCCCCTCCTCCTTCTTCCTCAACCACCCCGCCTTCCTCCACATGGGCCAGAACCCCGGCGCTGGACTGCTCAGTGCTGCCATAGCCAAAGCCTCCCAGGCCTCCCCCTTCCCCTCGGCCAGCAGCATCAGCCCCACCCTCTGCTCCCCCTCGCCCTGCTCCAGCCCCGCCTCTTCCTGCTCCTCCAGCGAAATGGCACACAGCCCGCCCTCTCTGGGCGGAGCCAAGATTGAGTGACAGCGCCAAGGGCCAATCAGAGAGGAGGAGGAAGGAGGAAACGAGAACCTCGCCTTTCACACCAAAGCTATCTCTTTCTCTCTCTTGCGCTCTTCCGTTATTTTATTTTTTTGCAATGGCTCTCTCTCTCTCTCTCTTTCTCTCCCAGTCTTTCGATGCCAAAAATACACAGAATGAAAGAGGAGAGAGGGAGAGAAAGAAGTGAAAGAGAGGAGAAGGGAGGGAGGGAGGGAGGGAGGGGAAGATTGAAACCAAAAATCTTTATCTATCCAAACAGATGGAGAGGAGGCAACGTGGGACCTTTTTGTCAATAACCCGTTCTATCGACATGGCACCTCTCCACTCTTTCTCTCTAAAGGAAAACAAACCAATGACTCCTTAACGAAGAGATGGCAGAGAAGCGTGTCGAAGTGCATAAACCAAAAATGACAAAAGATAACTTTACTATGTGACAAAGGAATGGCGGCAAGGACAAAAAAGAAATGGAGAGGAGAACTGTGCTTACGTTTTCCCTTTTTTATTATTTCAAAAAGCTGCGGGTCTGAAGAAAGAGGAGTAGGGAGGATAAGTTTAAACCAAAAATTTACCTGAGGCGGAGGAGAAATACACAATGACAAAAAAAAAACGACAACCATACCAAAATCCCAAATACCAAAAACCAAAAATACGGAGAGAAAAGCTTTATTCAAAGGACGTGTAAATACTGAAGCTATCCAGGACCAGGACTGTACTACTGCTTATCACACACACACACACACACAAGAGCCAATCCATCCTGCCATCGACTCATCTTGTCTGTCAGCTCATGTGTCTCTTTTAGGTTTTGATGCTAGATATATTGAATCATTTTGTAAAAGATTGTTATTGAACCAGTCAAGAGTTCATGTATGAACGATTGCCACTGTATTCTAATGTGTTAGTCTCTTTACCTACCTCTGGTTCTAAGAGCATAGAAAGCTTTCCTCTCTCCTTTTTATTTCACATTTCCTTAAACAGAGGCTTGTTACTCAGTATTTGTTTTGAGAAGTACAGTTGGGATGTCTTTTTTAATTATTTATTAGTGACATTTCACAATCCAACTCCTATTTATTGTCGCAGCTATTTCCTTTTTAGTCTTAGCTTTTGGGGTTTGAATCATCATCATCATCAGTGTCATCGTCATTGTCTTCATCATATGCATTTGTGTTGTCAGTGTGCATTTTTGTTTTTGTTTTTAACGTGACTATTCTGTGGGGACAGAGAAGACGCAGGTGAAAAGATGCTCACCAAGTGCCGTAGATCCAAAATAGATTTGGCACGCTGCGAGTTGATTTTGAGGTGTGAATGAATTTATTAAGACCTAAACATCTGACATGATGTGCTCTTAATCAGACCACTCTTTCCTCACTCTTAAAGATAACCCATTATCAGTGACTCCATGGCTAAATGAACACGCCCTGGAAAACTTCACACACTGAAAATGACATAATAATGTTTGTTAAGAGTGGCGGCCACTTTGAAAGTATGAAATAGGGCTGTGATTGGAGATTTAAAGTAATAACCATTGAGACTGAAGGCTAAATAAGTCAATAAAGCCAAGTTTAGTCACAGCCAGCTCTCATTCCTGCCTCGTCAATCAGCATAGACGCCCCGACACCTGTCTGTCTAGACATGTTTACTGATATTTGTCTGTTTCCATCATCACTCCATCGATCACATTTCACTGTCATTTTCCACCTCAGACTGCCATTAATTCTCAAATGGAAACCAAAGCATTCTGAAGGCTGGGCTGTTCTTAATGAGCCTCAGCCAAGACATATGAACACAATAAAGACACAGAGGGGCGGAGAACAGGACGTAAGCCCCCAGGTGTAATCCCCTCCACGTGGCCCGTCCAAAAACCCACAGGGGAAGCTTTATTTAGGGAACTGATCCTTTACTCCAAACCCCCAGAAAGAAGGGTACGCTGGGACATCAGGGCAAAGGAGGGACACACTGTAGTGAAGGGGAGCAGGCGTCACACTTTTTGTAAGAGGATACCAAAAATAAACCCAAACCAAAAAGAACACACAACCCAAGGAATGACAGAAGCAAACCAAAAAGAACCCTAACCAACTGTGGCTGGAGGGAGGAGGGGAGGAGAACAAAGTGCAGGCGTTGAAAGAGGTGAAGCCGTCTGTCTGTCTGTTAGCTTTAGGGCTGTGGCATACGCCCAGCTCTGAAACTGTGTAGCATGGATGAAGGGATATATAGATAGGCAGATAGACAGGCTGACAGAAGAAGGACAGACAATTCCTCCCCTCCTCTGCCTCTCACTCTCTCCAGCTCAGCTCTCTGGTCCTGGATGGAGCTAAACGCAAATGACCTCACTGAACTGAAATCTTCTAAAAAAAAAAGAAAAAAAAATTGTTTTTATTTTTCTGTTGGTTGGTTCTGATTGTTTATCTCTGCTGTGTCTCTTGATGCTGTTTTATGTACTGTACTTTAGTGCTTATTACTCATTTGGAATAACGTACTCGCTTACTTACTACAAGAGCTCCTTATTTTTTTCGTAGTCGTGCTAGAAATTTTTATCAGGTGGTTGGAAAAAATACTGTGAAAATTTAGCTTCCAGATTTTTATTAGATAAAGAAACAGACTGTCTTGGCAGAAAAAAAGACACACAAAAAGCCAAAAACAAAGAGCTGAATAGCAAACCTTAAAAATGCCAAACCAAATACTGAACCAAACCAAACACAGTAGAGAGGAACAGGAACATGAGGGCACAGAAATGGGTCAATTTGTATGAGGTAAAACCGTGCGTTTTTCTGTGCGTAAGTGTTAATGGAAGGCCAAATGGTAAAAAAAGAAAGAAAAATGAATAGGGGCTGCGGTGATGTCTTGTCATTCATTTTGACCCCAGAGACGGCGTTATACACACTTCAGACAGAATAATACACACAGCAGCGGCCTCAATCAAGTTGACAGTTTGAGAGTTGGGTGTAAATGTATCCAAAGAATATTTGGTTTGATCCACACCAGAAAACAGTCGACACACGAGAATCGTCTCACGAACCAAACTTTAGATGTGGGGTTTGCACCTTGAAGGTGAAAGCTTTTCTCCACATTGACTCTTAGACGGAATGTATCTGTTAGTGCTTCTATAGATTTTGTAGAAAAAGATCTATGTTCTACTGCTTACTTATCACTAATGTATTAAAAAGAAAAAAAACTTACAAAAAAGACTGAGAAAAAAAAGATCCTAAAAAACATTGATGATAATAACTTGATTTTAGACCAAAAATTTTAACTATCTCTCTTTGGACTTTTTTTATTTCTCCTTATTAATGCTGATTTAGACTTTTGATTGTACTATTTATTATTCAGGGTAGAGTCGATTTATTTGCTTGTTATCTTTTTTGCCTTGCTATTTATTTGTTAATTTATTTCTAGAGGTGCTTTTTTCACATTCTGGGATGTATTTGTGATGGATTTAATTTTGCTCCCTGCTGATGTTCTTTCTTACTTCTTTAAACCAAATAATACCAGAAATGCAACCACATGTCCTGTAAGGTTTTAATAAGAGAATATGGCTGTTTGGATGGTCAGCCATAAAGATATTCTCCTCCTCACTGAGACAACTCTTCTCCCAAAGGGGAGGGGATGCTCACAGTAGTGAGATGCAGCACTGTGTGGACGAACACCTCATCATTTGCAGACATTTTCAAGGGGAAAAAAAGAATTTGGTAGAGGCTTTCTAGACATACACATGTCTTTGTTTCTCCTGATAATAAGACAAAAAGGCAAGTTAAAATTCTGTTTCGATGGAGAATGCATAAATGTAGTTTATATGTGGAAAAACTGCCTAAATTATAGCATGAGGTGTTCTTTGAGACGTGGTGCTGCTTCTGTCCTCGATATTTTCTCCACAGAGAGAACACACTGAAAGCTTTACAGCTACACTACCAAAAAACACAAAAGAAGAAGATTAACTGGGGCAAAGGCTGAAGTTTTTTACTAGATAGAGAGGAAAGAAAGAGTCAAGAGAGAAGAGGGTGATTTTGGAATTTAAGCCGTAAATTGCCCTCTAACTTCTCACTTTGTCTCTTTTTCAATTTTTTTGTTTCCACTTTTCTAGAAGTTGGTTTCAGTTTTTTTCTTCATCCACTATAGGATATAAAAGAGAGATAGTTCATCATATACCTCATATTCTTTGATGATAAACCAAATAGATGAATGCTTTAAAATGCGGGGTTCAAGTGGGGATCAGGGTACCTGGATGGTACGTGTGTGGACAGTGTGTTTGTGTGGCCGGGAGCAGACGCAGTATGGCTGGGTCAAAGGTTGTCCTAATGGAGGTAAACACAGAGGTTTGGGATTGATCTGGGAAGTAACAGATCATTGACTAGATTGCAGTTTTCTCCATGGGATTCAGAAGGTACCTTTTGAGGTCAAAGGGCCCCACTGGTTCATGCTCCGGTCCACACACACACACACGCACACACCTTGTCCCCCTGGAAAACACCCCCGCTGTCTGTGTTGAGCTTTGAACACAGCCCTCTCCTCATATATGGTCCTTACTGCTTCCTCCCTGTCAAACACAGACTGTGGACTTAAAGCTGCTCTTTGGCACAGATCTAGGATTAAATCTGGATCCATTTTTGGGCTTAAAAAAGCTTCGATTAGTACCTCAGAGCAACTTTATCACCAAGGTTGCCGAGCCCTCTCTCGCCTTTAGGTCTTCATTGCCTGATGAGGGGGCATATTGACCAGTTGATGTCCATGTGTACCAGGGAGTGCCGTAGGGCAGGGGGAATAGCTGAGACCGGGGTTGCTAGGTGACACATCCAGACACTTGTCACGACTCGGTGTGTGTTGAGACAATGGAAGTTGGAGGGAGAGGTGTGCATGTGATTAAATCATGTTGTTTTTGCCCTCTCTGTGCATTCAGAGGAAGTGGAAGCAGAGCTCTGCTGCGTTTCTGACGAGGTACCTTTTTGTGAACGTCAGGGTTTGAGGGACCGGGTGTATTGTGTTCATCTCTCCGGTGGGGATACCCCCTTAGTGAATGATACCAAAGTCAATGCCTCACCATGAGATCCAGCACGATGTACACACTCCCTAAAATCCTGATGTCCACCCGAGTGTTCAGAAACTCTACTTTTCTCCTTATGGCTTAAATGGCAGCATATTTTTTTTCTTTCTCCACGCAATTACATCGTCTCTACAGGTTTAGAGATGTGTGTTTACAACAGCATCTATCAAAGAATAGCTTAACTTTTAGGGAAATAAATCATTTTCTTGCAGAGAGTTAGATGAGAGCCAGTGAGGACTACACGACTACAGGAAGTCATTACAACCACAAACTGGCATTTTACACTTTAAAATATTTGAATTACTAAACTTCGGAGGTGCTGGTAGGCAAATTTTGTTCTGTACACGTGAATGAATCAGTAGCACCATATTCAAACAAAACTAAATGTATACTGATATCAGTAGCTTTTCGCTGTTAGGCTCCCCTCACTGGTAACAGAGAACTATTGTTTAGCTCAGCCTTGAGTTACAGTACATGCCTGGTTTAAGACACTGAAAGCCACATAAATAATGATGCTGTGATAACGTTGTTGCAAATAAGTGTCTGCTGAGCAGTTCATCTTAAAAACAGAGCCTGTATAGGCCTAGTTTTGTACTGAAAGTAACAATTTTAACCAGGCATGTAGACAGAATATCAGCTGTTATGAAAAATGATGTGTTTGCTTACTGCTGTGTATTGGAACAGTGATGCATTCACTTTGCTTAGAAAAAGGGAAAATTATCATGGACTGATTCTTTGAACTGAACAACACTATTTAAATTAGAGCCAGGCTGGCTGTTTCCCCCTGTTTCCAGTGTTTATGCTAAGCTAAGCTAACCATACCCTGGCTGTAGCTTTATATTTACTATACAGATATGAGAGAGTAGTTTCAATCTTCTCATTTGACTCCAAATTGTCAAACTATTCCTTTAAAATGCAAGAATCAATACTTGAAGTTGTCATGTTAAGATAAGTAAAAATCTATTAGAAAGCAAATATCTCTGGACATGAATGCATGACAGCTGTAGTTGTTGGAGAAGGAGAGACACGGTGAGCGCAGTAAAGAAAACAACAAACAAGCTGCTTCTACTTCTTCCACCACCCACTCTCATCCACGCCATACATGCTCTTCCTCTCTTTCATCCCTTTCTTCTCTTTCTCTCTGTCTCTTCTACAATACAGCTTTAGTCCAAAGGTTGCTCCAGCACCACAGCAAAGGAGTCAGATGTTAAAGAATAAACCAAAGAGCTCTAACTTGACCTTCTCTTCAACACAAAGCCTCCACTGCATCTTTCACCTCTCTCTGTCCATCCATCCCTTCCTGTTTGCTCTCCTTTAGCTCCTCTGTCACCTAGCGAGCCGGTCTTTGAAGCGTTAACCTCAGCTATCCAAAGGGGAATAATAATAATAATAATGATAATATTGATGATAATTAAGATGATGATGAAATGTATATTTTTAAGTATTTGTCATTGGAAAAATAATCTTCTCATAATTATGATGATCATGATGATGATGATGACGACGATGATGATGATGATGATGATGAAGTTTCTCTTGGTATCTTTGTAGCTGTTCTGATCCTTTTTAAGTTCTTGTCCTTTCCGCTCGTGCTGCCGGAGAGTACTGCTTAACTCCCATCAGCCCTCTCTCACCCCCTCCCCTCCCCCCTTTCTCATTTGGTTTACCCAATGTTTGGTCCTAACGTCTACCTGTCTGACCTTTACCCCTTGATGTTTGTGTGTGTGTGTGTGTGTGTGTGTGTGTGTGTGTGTGTGTGTGTGGGGGGGGGGGGGGTTCTTGTTGTTAGCTGTTAAAGAGGGGGAGAGCTTCAATCTATTACAGTTCCACCTGTGACCGAGCGTGTGTATGCCTGACTGGGTGGGGGTTGCTGAAAAGTGGGATGGGTGTGGCTCGCTGCGGTAATTTGAAAAAATTTGAAAGAACTGTACTGTCAACTGTAACATACTGTTTGCCAGCTTCCTGGCACGCTTTAATTCCCCCTGTCACAACAGTCAGCGTGTGTGTGTGTGTGTGTGTGTGTGTGTGTGTGTGTGTGTGTGTGTGTGTGTGTGTGTGTGTGTGTGTTTGTGTGTGCGCAAGTATGGTTGTATTGCCATCACTCCTCCCTTTGTGTCTTCTATCCTCCCTTCCTACCTTCCTATCCCCATTTCTCTTTCTGTCCCCCCCATTCTTCTCCCTTGTTGTAGCAAGTTAGCCTTTTAGTGTATTTATCTTGAAAACCAAAAAAAGAAGAAAAATAACTCTACTTGTTCATTGTACAGTGTTGTTCATTTTAAGTCATTTTTGTAACTGAAAGTGTTTCATTCATCCAAATAAAACAGGAGACAAAAACTGTACAGATGATCCCCTGCCTCTTGTCTTGTTTGTTCTCTATTCTGTATATCAGTTTTCATGTTGAACCACAGGTTTCACTTGGTTTGGAGAAACCTCATCTACAAAACTGTACCTCATCTTGTGGTGCCACTTTTCAACCAGAGGAGGGAGCTGTTAGACTTGATATCTTTCCTCAAACACTACATCAACCACCATTCAAATAAATCCATGAATAAATAGGATAACACATTATATAAGTCAATAAATACACCATTTAAAATAGACTCATGAATGCCAAAATGAATAATGGAATTTCAAAATCAATTTCAAAATACAGTTTTCAAAGTAAAATAAATAACTGAATTCACAAATGTCATTAAGAATACAGGTTTTAATCAGGCATTTAAAAGGGCAACTCCCTCCAGCATTTCCATGTTTCCAAATCCTTTTCCAAATAGTCAATTAATGAAATGCTTTATAAATATTTCCATGGCACTTGTGGTCCTCCATTCTTGAATCCATACTCGACATCAAGGAATCAAAAGCTCTGATGGAAGTGATTGAGCTAACCAGCTGCACATAAAAAAAAACACAGGGTCAAAGGTGGTACAGTGATACAGCACCGACTCAGCACTGGGTTCACTTTACCCAGTTATGATGGCTAGAAAACCATTAGCTCACCAATCAAAGTCTGAGACAATGTTTTGACCCAAAGTAAGTGTTACTTTTTATATTACTGTTTGGTTGTTTACCTAAACTAAAATATGGTATGGTTTGGAGCTGCAATGATTACCCATTGACACTCATGTAGACGAGAGCTGCAGAGACTCATCCTGCAGATAAGTTCTCACCCAACAGACTTGTTGGTGGGGGGAGAACAGGAGTCAGATCATCTTCATCTGTCCCTCCATTTATTTTATCTCAGCTGAGTCAGGGGACATCTGCTCATTGACAAACAGCATTGCATCTCTCATCCAGAAGTGTTTGTTTCTCTGTCTGATGGTTTTGTTGTCTCCTTCCATGCATTCTACTCCTCCTCCTCCTCCTCCTCCTCCTCCTCTTCCTCCTCCTCCTCCTCTTCCTCCTCCTCCTCCTCCTCCTCCTCCTCCTCCTCCTCCTCCTCCTCCTCCTCCTCCTCCTCTTCCGCCTCCTCCTCCGGCTCACTGTCTCCCTCTCTTGTTAACTGCCTCTCCTTTTCAGTATGTCTCCCTCTCTCTTGCACCCCCCCCCCCCTGCTGTGAGGCACAGTAGGTGGATGATTGAGGTAGGATGCTGGAGTGTGTAAGTGTGACAGCTTTTAGACACCCACCTCCGGGTTGAGTCACGGACGGCTGTGGTGAGCATGTGATCCTATCACCAGGGTGACTCGGGTAGATCTGTGTTGCTGTGTTGTTGCATCGATATGTAATATTTCTTCTTTCCCAAAATGTAGCCATTTTGGAGATATCTCATTCATACTGATATACAGTATACTCAATGGTGGAATGTAACTAGGTATATTACACAAGAACTTAAGCACACATTTCAAGTTGACTACATTTCAGAAGGACATATTTTACTTTTCACCGCATTACATTTATTTGACAACAGTTGCTACCCAACAGTATTCAAGATAATTGAAATTAGTTTAACATCATCTTACTACAACAACAAAATAAAAACTACATATTAGTGCATCAGTATTAATAAATCCATTAATATATCACCCACAGGGGACCGTTTTCTGCATCCTGTGTACTTTTACTTTTGATACTTCAAGAACTTACTTACTGACTTATTGCCCATTATGCCTGTTGGCATGTAGGGCAGCAACAAAGGATTTCCACTCTTGTCTGTTTTGGGCCAGTGTCTTTATAGAGCCCCAGGTGTGGTGAAGGGTCTCCAGCTCTCCCTCCACCGTCCTGCGGTATTCTTGGGTCGGCCTCTTTTACGTTTGCCATCTGGTGTCCAGTGAAGGGCAGTTTGCGTGCTGTTTCAAGAACATTTAGCTGTTAATACTTCTGTACATTATTTATGTAAGATTTTGAGGTGCAGAAATAGAAATGTTGAGGTAATGAGTCCAAATCAGCCCAATGTGTACACCACCCCCTCCTCACCCTAGAAAGTTTGGACCAGACACCATAAAAAAATGGTCCAGTAAACCAACCCAAAACAAGTCTACCCAAAATAACCACCAAGTGTAAGTTTTTATTTGTAAACTCCCCTCTTGTTGAGCTTTGAGGTTCATTATTGACCTTGGAAACAGTCAATTCGTAACTTTACTTATCACATTGTACTTCTTCCGTGACTGCACTTTGTTTAATGTTGGTTTATTTTTTTTTAAACCAGGTTTATAATGCTCTACAAAGAGCATCACACGTACTTTTCTTATACACATAGTTTATGCCACGTAACTTTGCTGAGTCAAAATGGCATGCTATCTCCAGACAGCTATTATAGGAGGGAGCTAATTATTTTCTGTGGGCCTGATGGGGATCATAACTTTGTGTGTGTCATTGTTAGAACACTAAATGTTTGACATCATCTTAGAAATGAAAGTCACTCTCCATGACTGTAAAACCACACTATGGCATGAAGCGGGTAACTGGAGAGCAACATATCTGGTTAGGTGAGGAGTCAGTTAACACAGTAGCAATTCTTTTGGCTTTGGAGGAACCCTAGTAAAGGTGGAGTTGGCTACGAATAAGGCCTCACTGTGTCAGTGGTACGAGAAGACAGAACGCCAGCTGTCAGTTTAACCAGGAACACTGCCAGTGCATGTGTGTGTGTGTGTGTGTGTGTGTGTGTGTGTGTGTGTGTGTGTGTGTGTGTGTGTGTGTGTGTGTGTGTGTGTGTGTGTGTGTGTGTGTGTGTGTGTGTGTGTGTGTGTGTGTTGTTGTTGGTGCCAGTGAGAGACAGTGCCAGCGGTGAAGTGCCACTGGACAGATCTGGTTTCCCTCCCTAAGCAGCAGTGTGTGTATGTATGTGTGTGTGTGTGTGTGTGTGTGTGTGTGTGTGTGTGTGTGTGTGTGTGTGTGTGTGTGTGTGTGTGTGTGTGTGTGTGTGTGTGTGTGTCAGTATAAGCTACTGTTGCCTCACCCGCCGACCTCCTGCCCTCTACCAAAGCCACACGTGGAAAGAGTATGCATGTGTTAAAGTGCTTACTGAGAGAATTATGTATGTACCTCACTGAAAAAAATCTTCTCATTGATTAGGATTTATTTTATATGCAAATAATTAAAATATCCTCTTCCAAGTCACATCAACTTACAAGTTAACAAAACTGTCAGTTATTTATCAGGGGTGATTACTTCCCTAACATGTCATAAAACAGTAACATCACAACTTTCCAGACCTCGAGGTGATGTCTTTTAATTGCTTATTTTGTCCGAGAAACAGTCAAACATCCAAAGATATTCAATTTGCAATCACATATAACATAGAAAAGTTACACATCTTCAAATTTGAAAGCTGTAACCAGTAATTGGTTGTCATTATTAAGCAACTTAAATGATGAATAAATGATCTGAAATATTGTTGATGTGTCCTGATGGCCTAGTGGTTATATGATGCATAACTGCCTGGTTTATTAACCAGGAACCAGGAACCTGGAACCAAATCATGAAGCAAAATAACAAACAAACAAAAAGGTTATTGTTAATGACAATTGATCAATTAACCAATTCATTGTTTTACCATTAAATTGCAGTTTAATAAGAATTGTGTAAAAAAAGAGGTTCTCAAATCTGGTGTATGAAAGTCAATACAGTGTCATTACATTAAAAGCAGGATGTGATCTTCATGAAGTAAATATAAATTCAGAGAGAGAGAGATGCTGTATTCCATTTGGCCTACCTTGGAAGTCGGAGGTCAGAACTGGGAATGACGTCACACTTGAACGTTGCAGTAACAAGTTGGTAAACCATTTTATTTAACACGTTGTGGAGACATAGCCAGGTTAGCTATTGTTAGCAATACCAGATAATAAGCATTATTCAGTGTTTTGCATGTACAAACACCCTAGCAACATGTTCACGAATAGAAGATGGAGAGTACTATATGTATGTCTGATTTAAAGAGACACATGCGACAGATGTGCTAAAAACAGTATCTTCATACAGCTTTCACTACTGTTGGGAGCAGCCATGTTGGATTGTGATGTCGGGGATGGACAGTTTCTGAGTCGTAAATCCAACTTCTGGGGGAATTCCAGTTGACGTTTCCGACTGGGAACTCAGAAATTCCGTCCTCCCAGTTCAACTGGAAAGCACCAGATAGACTTTAAAGACTATTTTTACACCCCCTTAAATGGTGTCTTTGCTGCCCTCCAGTGGTTTAACTTCTCACTTTGCTGCAGTGATTTAGACGTGAACTCCAGCACTCTGTGTCATCACTGTTAGGTATAACAAGTTTGAAACTTTCAACCAGAAACATTGTTTTCAGCAAGCTCTTTTATCCTCTGCCACTGCAGTTTTACTTTCAAGAGTATAGCACAAATAAATGTACATGACTTTAGAGTGGGTACAACAAGGACATTGCCATTTGTTTTAGCCTATTGTTTGTCATTTTGTTCATCATAGCAATAGATACAAAATAACCTCAGCTTCTAATACTGTAACAGAAATATCTTTAAAAACACATAAGTAATCAATGTTCTTTCATTCATCTACAGCTTTCTTGAAAGATGACAGATATATTTGGCCTTGTCTTGCCATTGTCTTTGTTCAGTTATTTCAAGGTGTGTGTGTGTGTGTGTGTGTGTGTGTGTGTGTGTGTGTGTGTGTGTGTGTGTGTGTGTGTGTGTGTGTGTGTGTGTGTGTGTGTGTGTGTGTGTGTGTGTGTGTGTGTGTGTGTGTGTGTGTGGGTGTGTGTGTGTGTGTGTAAAAAGAAAGTATCTGAAGCAAGCCTAGAGCTTTAGATCTGGTGAACTTTAATTGTATGCTGCTACTATTCTTTGACTTCCTGCCATCTATTCAAATCCAATGAAGTGTTTACAATTTAGTGCTTCAGGGTAAATGTAGAACAATAGTGTAATCATAATCAAATAAAACGTAATAACGTAAATACGTTCTATGTTTCAGCTGCTCTGTTCTCTTATCTTTTCTGTCATTCCCTCTGCCTTCACTTTGTCAATTAAAAGCCAAAAATCTGAATGAAGGCAGGATGCTGACACTCCACGGAAATTAACATTAGTGCACTTTGGGAGAGATAAGGAGGTGTCATTTAGTACATTTGCGTCCTCCATTCTTTCATCTCCCTTCCTTCAGTTTTATGGAGATGTGAACATCGCTGAGAAACACACACACACACACGCACGCACGCACGCACGCACACACACACACACGCGCACACACACACACACACACACACACACACACACACACACACACACACACACACACACACACACACACACACACACACACAGCAGGGATGCCGTCCGCCCCCCCTGAATGACACATCACATAGAACTCCCACCGCCCATAGAAACCCATACAGCTTACTTTTATTTTCTCCACTGATTTAAAGCAACTCAACAATAACCAGGATGCGTCTGTATCAGACACCGAGGTCCATGGCAAAGCGTCGGTATTTGATGAGTTGGGGAATGGTCTGTGAGAGCTGTGTAGAAGCAATCCCAAACCACTTTGTTTTCAGTATTTGGAGTACAGCACCTTTAAGGTCCAAGGTCAAGAGTGAATTTTCACATTCCATGTTCACAATCTTAGTTTAGTATGTTAGCAAAAGAGAAAAAAACAACCAGGTTAAGGCTCTCTCTCAGTCCAACATGGTTGCTGCTATGCATGAGCACTCCACACACCTGGGTCTCTGAGTTAATTAATTAATATGCCCCACCCACTACCAGCCAGCCAGAAACAAACAAGGAAAGTCAATCACATGAGCCTCATAATACCTGACAATGACCTGACAATAATAATTTGCTTTAACTTTTTTCCACTTCATGCATGTGCATAGTTACTGTTTGCATGTGTTTGTATTTCAGGTGTGTATGTTCATGTTTGTGTAATGTGTATTATAACAGAGTGGAAAAATGTAATTTCCTCTCAGGGTTTAACAAAGTATGTCTTTTTTTTCTTTGTCTTCTTCAATGTGGACGATATATTATACAGCCACAACAATTACAAGGGATGCTTGTGAACTGACTTTGGAAACAGTAGTTTGACCAAATAAATCTATATTTTCCAGGGGTTTCTCTAGCAAATACAGCTATTTATGGTCCTCTCCATCCAGTAATGAGATGCAGTTTAAAGCCCTGGAAGAGCCTGGTGAGGTGAGCTTGAGTTTTGACACATTACAAAAATCTTTATAGCTTCTTCTTCTTCTTCTTCTTCTTCTTCTTCTTCTTCTTCTTCTTCTTCTTCTTATTATTATTATTATTATTATTATTATTATTATTATTATTATTATTATTATGTTTATATTCTGTTAATGAGCATATGCTGTACACACAACACACTAAATAGATAATAACTTAAGGACTTGCATAATTGTAAAGCATGACTGCTACGATACACAATGGCACACACAGGTCAGAAAAAATGAATCAGTGCCACTGTATAACAGCAGCTCCCACACTGTGAATGAGCCCACGGCGCGGCACCTCCACAAAGAGATCTGCAGTATAGAAATGCAACAATCACTCACACACATACACACACACACACACACACACAGGCCACGCACTTATGAGGAGAAATCCGACAAAGCAAAGGATGATGGTGATTATGACACATATCTATGCCACCCACAGTGGTGCCTGTGCGAGGGCAGAGCACATCAAACTGAGCAAGTGTAACACATGCTCTGTGTCAGTCCTCCTCCCCTGCACTGGCATGTAATGTATGACACATAGCTGAACCACCTACAGTCCTGCTGTCTCCATGCCCAGCTGATCATGATGGGGGGGGGTGGAGACGGTGGAGACGGCCAAGGAGACGGATTCTGCCAGATCGTCCTTTGGGAAAAGAGGGGGTAGTTTGTGTGTTTACGAGCTGTTGTCACTGCTCAGAATTACTTGTTTTGGTTAAAATGTTGTTTTTCAACTCAAATCAATCACATCAAAATATCCCCAAGTAGAACAGGTGAAGGACCGCTGAACGTCATCTGCTGTTGCATCCCACCCCCAGTTAAACATGTGAACTCATGTTTGAAACAAGCCTCTGGGTGTTATGTGGCTGGTAGGGTATCTGTCCAGGGCTCAGGGCTATTCTCTGTATGTGATGAGCGTTTGGTATTGGTTGGGTGGGCTGGCGGCCAAGCACCTCTGGGTGATCCAATCTGAGGAGGGGGAGAGTGACCCAGACTTAGCCCGGTGTGAGGATGACTAATTGAGGATGAGAGAGAGGAGAGAGAAGCTTATAGGCTGTTACTGGATCTGACCTCTTTTGCACATAGAGTACATGCAACACACACACACACACACACACACACACACACACACACACACACACACACACACACACACACACACACACACACACACACACACAAACAGAATTGACTCAGAAACCTAAGCTAATTCTGCTGGACTTTCTGTGTCACATATGGATGAGATAAAAGCGGGGAACAGTCAGGAAAATTGGTACTGTATGGGAAAAAGGCGAGTAATTGCAAAGACACTATTTTGTTCTTCTTATTATTTTTTTATTTAATCATTTTGACATTTGAATGTTGTTATTGTTACAATTGAATCATTTCATTATCCCCACAAAGCAGTAAAGGTTGTGATCACCTCTCTCCATCTGTTTGTGACTTTGAAACTGGCAGAGAAACTGGCATTAATTTGCTGAGCAGATTTATGGATAAAACTATTTATTTCTGACTCTGATCTTTTGTTTAGCACTACCATTGGGCTAGACTTCCAAATTTCAAATCACCAAATTTCTCAACTCGGTCAGGTGTAAATTAACAATGCTGTCATGACAAACTTATATTGCTATAAGGGCTCCAAATAATGATTGTTTTCATGGCAAACATGCTTGCAAATATTCACCCATTTACACATCCAACTGACACAGAGCAAAAGTAGCAGTTATTAGAAGTTATGTTTTTGACCACCTGGTGAATATTCAATCTCCTTTTAGTTCTGTTTTTGGTCTCCACCAACTCCTGAGGGAAATATCTGGCTCTGCGGCTGCTAAATGCTCCACTATGTTCACCAGCTATAACTTAGTGTGCTGTTTGGTGCTCAGCAGGTAGTGTGCAGTCAGTTTTTAGAGCTTTTCTATGGAAAATGAAATAGTGCTGATGAGAGTGGTGACCGTAAACCAAAACAGGGACCTAAAAGTTAGCGCTTGCTATTAGTATTATTACTATTCCCTGCTCTTGTCACAAATATGTTGGCTGTAAAAGTAATGCCAATGGGATATTAGGCCTTGGCAAAGGTCTGGCCTCTATTGAGTGCTTAATTGTTGCTCATGCAATAATAGCTTCCTCTCATTCAAGCAAATAAAACATAACTGAATACGACTGACAGAAAATGTGCGTCCAAAGCAACTGTACTGAGTGGAAACAGGTGAGTAAGACAGATGTAATGGTGAGACTGGGAATATAGTTTAATCAAAGATAAGGTAGAAAAACAGAGGGGATGGATGGGAGGAAGAGAGCATGCACTTTGGTCACTGAGGGGTAGAGAGGAGTAACAGAGGGGAAGAGGAAGCTCTGTACTGTGCCAATAGGAAGAGTTTGTTCCTCAGTGAGATACAGGAGACAGTGTCAACACACACGCTGTGCTCAATATAGCTATTGTCACACAGCCAGGCATACCTCTCTCTGCTCTCCAGCCTGACACTTGCACCTTCCTCAACACCCCTCCCGCCTCGCTCACGTTCTTCTATCCCCCTTCCTCATCGGAACAGGTTACATTCTTCCTTTGCCTCCCCTCAGTCCTCACCCACGGCCCCCGTCCATCAATGTCACGTCCCCGGAGCTAAATTAACTGATCTCCCTTCCTTTGCTCTTTCTCCCCCTCCCTCTCCCCTCGCTCTCTGTATATATTACAGGCTTGACACCCTGCCAGACATTGGTTTAATATAACACACATTCTCTGTGCCTTCCACCCGCTCTCACATTACCCTCTCTTTCCAACTCCCACCACCCCGCTTTCATATGGGCACTGGCCGCTTGCTTTTTCCATACTTTACTCACCGCAAAAGGAGCTTTTTGTTCTTGAATAGCTCCCTCATTGCCATGGTAATTCAACAGAAAGAGAGTGTGGTTTTTCTGTCTAGGGCCTCGTGGATGAAAATAGTAGCCTAAGTCATGATGGGTTTCTTTAAGTGGCCCTGAATCTGAGAAATCAGTCGGTGTAAATTTGGAGCTATCATGAAGAAGTCCGAAGTTTATATATGTGTGTTATGTCATAGTTTAACACCATCAAGTCATTTCCCACACTTACTTCTTCAAGGTGGACCTCTTGTGGCCATCTCAGCCTTCCCATTGATCCCCCTCTTCCTCTGTCTCATTTGTCCTCCAACGTCACCCTCCCCACCCCCTTCCTTCCCTCCTGCACCACCCTTACCACTCGCTGCGGTAATCCCATTACTCATGTGTGAATACCAGCTGGGGAAGAGAGGGAGGGAGAAAGGGAGGGAGAATGTGGACAGAGGATAACTGTGTAGAGGCCTCAGCTCTCAACATAGACGGTTGGACATCCTAGATGTTTTTTTTTAAATTCTTGTTCTTAGAGAAGAGAAGAAAATATTAATTGACAATGACTGATGAATCACTGTTATCTTGAAAGTGTTCAGACTTCGACCCCTTATGACCCTATTTGGGGTAATGAGGGCGAAAAAGTGATTCGGAGAGACAGAGGGAGTGATATCTGTGATGTGTCTCACGACGGTTGGACTGGCAAGCTTGAAAATAAACAAGTTCTTTGATGACAAAGAACCCATTGACTCTCTTATTCCCTCTCTCTCTCTCTCTCTCTCTCTCTCTCTCTCTCTCTCTTTCTCTCTCTCCCATTCCTTATTCTCCACAGCTTTGCTCTCTTTTCCTCTTTCCCTCTCTCTGTCCTTTTTTTACTCTTGCCGTTTCGAAGGGGTGAGGTTGGAGGGTGAATGTGTGTGGGGGGAGGCATCAACCGCCACCCTGCTGCACTTGTTGTCCCCTCAGCTGCCGGCTTTTTCTTTCATCCGGTGTGCTCTCACCCTACACGCCTTTTAGTCCAGCGACCCATCTTCCCTCTTTTCACTGTCACACAAGAAGTGAAACCTTTCTCTCCTCCGTCAAGGTTCTCCTCATGAAGAATTAAAACTGAACACGTGTTTAACTTTGCTGACATTTCATACAATACTGTCTGAAGTTGATTATGTAAGATCATTTGCTGGAAGTCTGAGGTAATTGTACCACTTAAAAATAATAGGTAAATGAAAAAAGAAAGCCGAAGTAGAAGAGAGTGTGCACATGCATGTGTGTGCATTTGTTCACGTCACCAGTGGTATGAATCATCCATACCCTATGTACATATTACACCTCTGTTGGTTCTTTAACGCCCCGTCCAGGAATTATAATCCTGCTTGGCTTCCACTGGTTGCTGAATCCGCTTCTGCATGTACATGCATTGTGTGTGTGTGTGTGTGTGTGTGTGTGTGTGTGTGTGTACTGCCTGTGGTGGCACTGGTTGTGGGCTACCACACCCATTGTCCACGGTAATTACACTGACTCGAGCCATCTGTGTTGTAAAGGCACAGACCAGAAGAAACCGGTGTGTGTATTACTGCTGACTTGATGGCATGCTATGCAGTTGCTGAAAAAAGTCTGTAGGGTTTTTGACCTTCTTGAGCCACTGTCCACCAATTGTATATCAGTTGTGGTTGTTTGGCACAGATCTCAGTCATGTCATACATTCTTGATTGGGATGACACATCCCTGAGCTCACATAACATAAAGAATTGGGGGGGGTAATATATTTGGCATATTCACACCCACACCCACCCAACTGCGAGCATTCACATACACACAAACACTCCAGTGACAAAATCTCTGCTCTCCCCTTTCATTCTCTCCGTCTTTCTCTGCGGAGCGTCTGTCTGTCACTCTGATTATGAACGGACAGAGTCACATATAAAGCACGGAGGGGATGAAAAAAGGGCGGGATGGGAGATTGAGGGAGTTACAGATGATGTGGAACCAATAGGACAGGGCTCTTCTTTGATACATTCTGTTTGTCAAACACATCATCAAGTTCACTCACCAATACGTAGCTGGGTCTAATTTGATGGTTAAATACATGTGAACATTTTAAAAATGAAATGTGAAAAATGCACTGCACATGTACTGCAAATGTTCTTTTTCCAACACTGCAGAACCAAACGTCTAATATCAAACCTGAAATGGTAAACAACCTGATCATTCAATAGATGCAACTTTTCAAAGAATATTTAAAGAGGGCATTTTATACCTGTAATAAAGAGTTTATTGTAGAAAGATGACAGGGCATGCTGGGTGAAAGAGAGAAATTGGAAATCCCATGCAAAAGAGCTCTCTGGCCTCTGGTCCCCCTAACACTAACCCCCCTCTGGTACCCCTAACCCCCCAGGAAACCCTAAATACTGCTTTCAACATAGGCTATGTATGTAACAATTTTACTTCAGTTTGATAGCATAAGCGAAAGTGCCAAAAGACACTAAACGTTTGGCAATTTCTGCATTGAGCTTGATAACAGCTATGTTTATCTACAAAAAAACTAAAATCTATTAATTGGCAAGAGTTCACATCCTAATGAGTCTCTGTGATAACTTATTAAATGCAAGCACACTGCAAAGGTCCACCATCTGTTACAAAATACACTAAAACATCAAGAGACAGCATCATCATTAACGTGTACTGAATGTATTTTGTCTGTGCCTTATTCAGGCTATATGAACATCTTGTTTAAAACATTCCTACTACATTTTGAAATCACAAAAGTGTCTTTAGTTATAGTTTTAGGGTATTTAAAATTGTTGAGATTCAACAAGACATCAAAATAATATGGGATGTGTAAAAACTTTTGACTGCAGTGCATATACACTTGTGGCCAAAACAGATTAAAATGGGAAATTACACTACATTTTCTTTCACAACTATAACTCATCCATCAACCTTGAGCTTGTAGCTCAAATAATAATGACCTGAGGAGAGAAAATGAGTGATGAGTGTTAGGGAGGGAAAGAGATGCAGGCATGGGGAGGATGGAGCGGGAGGAGAAATAGAAGAGGTGTGAGAGTGAGGGAGGGTGGACGGATGTATGGATGGATGAGTGGTAAAAGACGACAGGACTGCAAACAGACAGAGTAGCAGCAAAGTAAAGAGGGAATGGGGGAGAGAAAACAGGAGAGGTGGATAAACAGTCAGAGTGAGGGAGGAGGAGGAGGAGGAGGAGGAGGAGGAGGAGGAGGAGGAGGAGGAGGAGGAGGAGGACAGAGGGAGGGTGCTGAGTGAAGCTCTGTGTTTATCAGTGTTCAGAATGTACTGTGCTGAAGATTTGTCTGTAAATGTCATCAAATGTGTCAGCTGTGCTTGAGTTACAATAGAACATGCTCACACAACAAGTCACAGACAAGCACACATATAAATATACACAGAAATATAAAAGAGCAGAAGCTGTTTGTCCACCCTGAACTTAATTGCTATATCACTCTTGTCAGGTGTTTTTTTTTCTCCTCCTCCCTCTGGAGCGTTTCCTCTTGTCCTCTCTTTGATTTCTTTTATCTCATGTCTCCCTCCGTGTGAAGAGCTAGAAGAAAGCTGAAGAGCTCTTCACCTCGACCAGAAACAGCAGAAAATGCTACAATTACAGATATGTGGTGGATGCAGCAACAAAAAGAGAAACAAGGGAATTAGTGCAACTCTCTTGTTCCCAGCTGATATAGGGCACTATAATGTCAGCCTCCACGTGAGAAAATTTCCACGCAGGTCTGTGCAGTGGTTTTCCTGCTCTGAAGAAGAAGACAGGACAGTATTGCTGTTTCCTGAATGTGAAGGTCCAGCATCCCATTGTATTGCTCTTTAGGTCCAGTTTGTAATCAGTCAGAGCAGAGTGGGTTTCCTGAGCCTGTCAGAGAATGGCCAGCGAAGGGAGGAGAAATCCTGTTTGTAAATCACACTCCAGGGCCGTTGCTGCTGTCAGGGGACTTTGTTTACTTTGTTTTACTACCACTGTCTTATCCTGTTGACAAGGCAGGGCAGTGTGGTGTATCGCTGATGTCACAGCGCGGTAAAAGAAAAAAAAAAGCACAAAAATACATGAAGCCTCCATCCACTGCACCAGGTGCAATTGTAGAAGAAGGCTAAAGAGGAGATGCACTTCACCTCCCATGTATGACGCCTCCTCACCCACTCATATGCACTTATCATTAACACGTGAAAGCTTCATATTAGTGGCACACGAGGAAGCAGAAGGTCAGGGTGTTCGAGTTGACAGAAAATGCCCAGACTTGTTTCCTATCAACTGAACCGGTCTTCACTCAAACCATTCTTCAAAATCAAGCGAGTCATGCTAAACATCTGATCAAGTTAAAGAGTTGACCGGATGAAGCACGTGATATGCACATGGACATGCATGCATAAATAAAGCATATGCTAATGCACACTCTGGGCCAAGTGTTTGTTTGATTGTGAGTTAAAGGTCATATACAGTTGGCTGCACTTTAAAAAAAGAAAGAGGAAAAGGGAGTTAGCCCTACATGAGAATCCGGCAACAGAACAGGATGCAGGTTCATATTCAAATTAACCACAAGTTTGTTTTGTTTTTTTATTTGGTTGTTTTATGTAAAGTTTTTCGCCTTATGGTTTGATCTACATATTTCAGTCGACATCCAAATAATGGTAAAAGCGGCTGCTACTATGGGTGCCAAAATGAAAAAACAATGTAGTTTTACACATCAGATTTTGGACTTTTACTGAATTACAATAACAGGTAATGCTAAATAGCCAGCAAATATGTTATGCATAAGAGAACCAATAAAATACACTGCAAAAATGCCCAATCAAATTTAAGTGAAAACTTTTAGAGCATGCTTTTGCCTGAAACAAGCAAATTAGGCTTAAAGTACAGTAGCCTAAATGATTTTTACTTAAAATAAGTCAGGATGTCATCAGAAGTCTTAAAAGTAAGACCGAAAAGGTTCATTCTTGTTTAGTTCGTTAATTTAATTAAAAGCCTACTCAATATGGGGGTTAAATTATTCAAAATCTTCAAGTTTGGAGGCCTGCACTAACCAGTCCCACTGCCATCTAACATCTGGTGAAGTGTGTGTCTCTAGCGATGGCATTGTTGACCAGTGGGTCCACCACTTTGGTCCCGACTGAGACCACAAATTATTTTCATTATGGAGATATATAGTAGGCTATGTTACCCCCTATATGTTTAGTTTAACAAACAACAACTTTAAATTCAATTAAATGCACAACACTTTTATTGGACCATACATTTTGTGAGATCCCAGTGGGCACTTGATGTTGAAAAGACATCAAATCAACATCAAACATCGACACCAAAAAACAGGTCCAAAATGCAAATCAAACTGACGTCAAAAACAAAAATCACACATTGATTTGATGTAAATTGAACGTCAAACATAATGGCCTACATATACATTAAACCAATTTCAGTGTTGGATTAACTTCCTATTTCACCCAATTACCACTGGAAGAAATTTGCATCCAAACTGAATATATTATGTTATACAGCATCTTGATCAAGTCTTGACTAATATTTGACATCAAATTGATATCAAGGTGCCTGCTGGGATATAGACCATGTCACAAAATCAGCAGATGAATGTGAGAACAACTTTCTAGAGTCAAAGTCTGCACATAAATGATTCATCATTCTGCACAGTTAAGGTCAAACATTCAAGTACCGGTATACAATAAAAAAAACATATGTTTCAGTGGAGGTGGATTTTAAGTAAAATTCTGAATGCAGAACTTTTGTTTGTAGGCTTATTTAC
Organism: Gymnocephalus cernua; assembly: GCA_023631565.1. Lineage (NCBI taxonomy): Eukaryota > Metazoa > Chordata > Actinopteri > Perciformes > Percidae > Gymnocephalus > Gymnocephalus cernua. The sequence continues at coordinate 31,691,811 of CM042429.1, forward strand.
TAACTAGCCTACTAATTATTCTGAATAAAGAAGCATCCTATATAAGTATGTTCTCCATCACTACAGTTCGAATTTCCTGTTTTCAGTGTTAATCACTAACTGACGCTTTCATATTTAATGTGCCCATTTAAAAAGTGTAATTATCTTCCTATGAAAGGGCCTAATTAGAACCGTAAACGCTGATTGACGTAAATGGACACCGTGAGACGAGCGCTCTCGCGCCTCTCTTGAATCGTAGGACTCGGATATGATGTCACCACGGCAGCGCGCTGTGGCGGTCTCCACGGCAACGCCGCGTGCTGCAGTGACGCCAGCCCAGGCCCCGGCTCGTGGTGAGTGGGCGTGACTCGCCACGTTAGCCCCCCCCCCCTCCCCTTCTCTCCCGTCAGTGTGGGCGGGCCCCGCGCGCAGAAGAGAGTGAGCGAAACACGACACCCCGAGGACGGAGAGACGCACGGGGGGAGGAGAGAGTAGCAGTGAATGGTGTTGGAGAGTGGAGGACTTACAAAAAGTCTGTAAAGAAAGAGAGGTTCCTCTCTAACGTTCATTTCTGTCAAAGAACAAAGCGAGATGTCAAACAGCGACGAAGATGCGGTTGAGACGGAGTAAACAGCTACCGGACAGTTAGCGAAATAACTTGTTTAAGAGAGAGAGGCTTTACGGGGCTGGCTCGAGTCGTTTTCCGCCGCAACTTGAGCAGATTTGAACGCTGCCAGTTACGGGACGAGAAGCGAGGACCAACAGCGAGGTGTTGACCGCTCGGCTCGGCTGAAAGGCGAGCCCTTCGGTCGGTAGAGAGAGATCCGCTGAAACGGACCGAGAGATCGCGGTGGCTCGAGAAGAGAGAGAGCCGCTGAAGCAGCAGCTACAAAAGTTTGCCGTATTTTCACCCAGTTTTCCAGATTGGGAACTAGAGGGGGAGGAAGAGGCCGAGAGACTGGCTTTTCTTTCCACAAGCAACTTTGTGGAATTCATCCTGTTTAGCAAACTTTAGCCGCTTGCCGTCTAGCTAAGTAGCTAAAGCAGAACAATGAAAACACCTGGAGATAATGGTAAGTTTGCGTGACTCCTGCTATGAATTTATATCCACCATTGTCTTTCTTGTTTACTTGCCGTGGTTGTTGTCGGCAGAGCTAACAGTCACTGCATTACTGATTAATAAAGACGCCAGATAGTTACTTATCAACATCCACTTCCAATCAAAAAACCTGTTGATTGGTTTTAGTTGTTCTCGGGATCAGTGCAATAGTCCGTGGTCTAGTTAGATAAGATACTGAAATCTGGTGCAGGGTTAGTACTGTACTCCGGTTCAAGAGGAAGTGGTTAAACTACTGTACAGTTGTTACAGCGACATCCACTGTGTCACCCTGACAACCTAATTTCACCATCCACCACCTTTTAGAGAACAGACTGAAAATCCTAGAAGCACTGCATGAGTGTGTTTTTGTACTGACTGAGTGAAAAAGAGAGATGTGGACGTGTTGAGAAGTTCCTTTAAGACTCATCTCCTCCTGGTGCTGGTGTCTAGCCAGGTATACTCGCAGCAAGCTGATATCAAACCAGTAACTGAGCATACATTTGTCAGGTCCTTGGCCTGTCAGTAAATTGAAGTGAGAGCAGGGTTTTTTCCAGTAGTCAGCTGAGGTCTCTGTGTGTGTGTCTTAAAGTCTAATTCCTGAAATGCTTGCATAAATGGTTTGTTCTCGCTCCCTTCTCTTGAAGCCAAGGCAAGTTTTCTTTAGAAAGGAGGAAGTGGAAGTAGGCCTACTATAATTTGTGCCAGCTATTCAGTTTATTATTTCTGAGTGTCAGTAATAAACTGCCTGAAATGTATTTTAGTAACAAAACAACATGATTTTGATTGGTATAACTTAGACACAATTTAAGCACAAGAGACCAATGGGATAACATCTGAAAGTATATAACAACCATTTACTGTCTTTGACCCTCTGTGTAAAACAAAATATACATATTTAATAAGTTGTTTTTCCCACGGGAACAATGTGATGACTTCCTAAGTAGTTACTGGTAAGCATTTGGCACAGGGCCTTGTGTGTGACTGACAAACTGTGTGGGACCCTTTTCCACTTGGGACATTCCCCTCCCTTCCCCCACCCTGTCCCCTCCTGACTCCCGCTGCACCCAGCTTCAGCCCCTCAACATTCCTACACACACACACACACACACACACACACACACACACACACACACACACACACACACACACACACACACACACACACACACACACACACACACACACACACTTCTTGCAGCAGCCCTGGGGAGGCTGCCATGACATCACACCACATCCCACCACAAGTAGCCCTTTATTACAAGGAACTCAGTGTTTGTGTGGCAGCAGATAGCTTAAGCTCTTCTGGGAAGGGACTAAAAATTGATTGTTCTTCGGTTATGGCTTTGATGCGGATGGTGTTTGTGTGTTATCTATTGAGTAAAGGTGAAGAACATTAACTGGTCTGGTTGGTGTAAAGTGTGCACTGCCATTTAACTTTGTTGAGAGCAGCATCTCACTTTTATTTTGATTTGTTTATTATTGTTGTTTATTAATTGATTAGGTCTCGAAACCAAAAGTTATCAATTTATAACAATTAGGGCTGCAACAAACAATTTCTCATTACTTTTTTTGATTAATCATTTGGTCTATAAAAAGTCAAAAAAAAGTGAAACATGCTCTTCACAATTTCCTTGACCACAAGGTGACAGTCTAAACCCCAAATATATCCATGATACCTTTAATGTAAGACAATGAAAAACAGCAAATCTTCACATTCAAGAAGCTGGAACCAGCAAATGTATTTTGCTTGAAAAGTGACTTAAATGCTCAATCAGTTATTAAGAAGAATTAAGTTTCATGTAGTAATTTGTCAGTTACCAAAATTACATTTTATAAATTCTCTGTTGAATAACTAACTTAATTAATCCTTTTTAGCACTTCTTAGTAAACATGGCAACTCTGTCTGAATCTAACAATACATCTGATCTTAAAACAGCATCTTGTGTAGATCTCATCATTTGAGAGTGAACACATTTCTTGAATGTAGAAGGATGTAACAGTGCCTGGAATAAAGAATGTAATCATCCCTTCCTGGGATGTTTGGTGATGTAGGATTATGTCCCATATGGTAAACTGCCTCTATATGGAGCTTACCTCCTTTCTCTCCATCACCGGACACTTCCCCTTGCTCCTGTTTTCCACAGTCACTTCATTAGTGTGAATAGATGATCGGATTTCTGCTGAGATAGAGAATTGATATGATGAAGCAGGAAATGGCAAGAATATAGCTGCATCTGTTGTTGCTGGCAGATCGGTGTTGGTTTCATGGAAAGTATTCGATAATTTATATCTAATCACTGCTATTTACCTGGTCTTTATTTGTGTTTGATGTAGTTTGGGGGATTGGTTAGAGGCAAAGTATTCTACAGGTTGCATTAGTCAGCAGACAGGGAGTTGGTGGTATGCAGTATCTCATCTACACTTACACAGTTGACATTCGTGTGTACCTCAAATGCTGTGCTAATGATTGATTAAGCTCTAGTGATAACTTGGACACACAATAACTTGCCTACTGTATGTCTCTCCCTCCCCAAGATGTCATCGACACTCCTGCCACACACACTTTGCACTTCTTTGTGTTTTACTCATTTTCTTCCATCCCTCCCCAAGGGTCACAATTTTTCTTTTGCCACCTCTATCATTCTTTACTCTCTCTGACGGGGTAAGGACTGGTGTGTGTCTTTGTGTGATGGAATTGCATAGTGGGACCCCTGGCTCCAGAGTGGCCATTGTGTGAATGTGTGTGGAGTATGGGACAATGGTGGGAGTGGGGCAAGCCTTGGGGCTGATTGTGTGTGGACTTGTGGGGCCATGGACCTCTCATTGTACTCATAATGGTGCAGAGTAGCTCATAGTTTGGTGGTGCTTTTGACAAGTGAAGAGACCGCACTTCTGTGTGAGTGTGTGTGAGTGTGTGAGAGAGAGAGAGAGAGAGAAAGCGAGGTAAATGTCTATTTTGACATGCCATGGAGCCATTTTACCATTTATTGTAGACACACACTCACAGTCACACACATAGTTTTTCCTTATGATGTGGCAGGGCAGGAGACAAAAGGGTAGCTTGTGAGCAAGGAATTCAGAGGGAACATTTCACCTTTTCCCTGTCTGGGTTTATGTGTGCGATTGCGAGCATATGCTTTTCAATCTCAAAACACAATCACTGTAATGATAAGCGCAGTGATTAGCCTTATCTGTGAAAACTCCCTCGCAGTGCTGACCACAGCAAAACCACTGCCTCCC